>CAJHQQ010000718.1:0-149177 GCA_905132885.1 Moricandia moricandioides
TCTATCGAAATTTTAAAACTCAGTATGAAATATTGGATAACTTGCGACCAGGATAGTCGAACAAAAAAGAAAAACGAAAGAAGAATGTTTAATTTACTTTTATGACCTAAATTTGTGTTATTGTTCTCTTTGATAAAAACTATTGTCATATGGCTTGGCTGTTTTCGTAGTTTACTAGCAACACAATTGCCGTAAGTTCATCTTCTTAACAATTGCTTGTTTATTTATGCTATAGTAACCAGAAAAAACTCGTTATGTTGTAATCATAGTTTGAATACTTTCAAATTAACAGAATGTATTTAGGAGAATTGACATAAAGGTGAACAAGATCATTTGGGCGTCTTGTTAGGAGGATATATCACTTTTGCACTTAAAACAACCTCGTCTTCACAACTTATCATATAACGCCTTGATAATAATAGCAAATATATTAACTTAAATTAACCAAATGTCACCTTTACTAAAAAAACAAAACTAGTTTACCTGCCATAGTACTTTATGTAAATGTAAACACATTCATTTTCCACCTCGCCGTCCCTATGTGAAAAGAGACCTAAAGATTCATGGGAACACACTCACATGACTTTGTTTTCTCATTTATTCTCACCTTTTTTAATACTAACTTATTCTTTTGCAAAAAAAATGTAAAATACTCCTAAAATATAATTTTGTAAATACTCTACTCCTAAAATATGGCACGTTAATAAATTGTTTTGCAATTAATTTCTAGTTAATGCAGAAGAAGACGACACATTTTTCCTCCAGATTAGTTTTACAAAAAATGCTAAAAAATCATTGTCGTAACGTATACATAGGTTATGTACATTTCAAAATTTCGACCGACAACACATTAAACAAGAATTAAAAGTAGTAGCAATTAAACTCAATAAAGTAATAATAAATCGAAGCATCGTGTAATTAATTAAAAAAATAAAAATAAATTAAAATCATTAAATGAAAGCTAACTGTCAATATTTTCTGTCTATTGGTACCTTCCTGCTTCTCCTCCATCTTCTTTCCATAAATACAGCACTTGAGCTCCTCCCTTCCTCTTCACACTCCCTCTTCGTCTTCCCCTTTCTACGTCTCTTGTCTTCCTTAGCTGATAATCTCGCCGGCATTTCTCTTCGGTGAAGTTATGGAGAAATTTGCGTCTGTAGCTGCTCTGTTACTGCTTTTCTGTTTTCCGGTAGCTTTCTCCGGTCACGATTACGGCCAAGCTCTGTCTAAGAGTCTCCTCTTCTTCGAAGCTCAGAGATCTGGTGTCCTCCCTCGTAACCAAAGAGTCACTTGGCGTTCTCACTCCGGTCTCAACGACGGCAAATCCAGCGGCGTATGTCGACAACTAGAGCTATACATCTACATTGTTCCTGTTTCATTCGATTTTGTTTGACTAAAACCTTGTTGTTTGGTTTTGTCTTTACTCAGGTGAATCTTGTCGGAGGTTACTACGACGCAGGAGACAATGTGAAATTCGGACTCCCGATGGCTTTCACGGTGACGATGATGGCGTGGAGCGTCATTGAATACGGCAACCAGTTAGCGGCCAACGGCGAGCTTGGTCACTCCATCGATGCCATTAAATGGGGCACTGATTACTTCATCAAAGCCCATCCTGAGCCCAACGTTCTTTACGGCGAGGTATTTTCTTTTTTTTATAGTCAAGCTTTTATTTATTTTAAATTTTTTTATTTATTTTTAGTTTTCTCAATTGATGTTTTTAGGTGGGAGACGGCAACACCGACCATTACTGTTGGCAGAGACCGGAAGAAATGACGACGGACAGGAAAGCTTACCGGATAGATCCGAGTAATCCCGGGTCGGATCTAGCGGGAGAAACAGCAGCTGCTATGGCCGCCGCTTCAATAGTTTTCCGCCGATCTAACCCTGCTTACTCTAGGCTACTACTCACTCATGCTTATCAGGTTAGCTTTATTATTATTTTAATTATTGTTGGCGCATTTTAGGATGCACATTTTAGTGTAAAGTGTAGTGATGTTAATTTACCGGCAGTTACGTTGGGAAGTTGCAGACACGCTATTATTGCACAACTGTAGAAAGTCACTTAAAAAGTCATTTTCAGCGCACGTTAGGCGTTAAATCAGCAACGTCACATTTTGCGATGAAAATGACTAACCTGAAAATTAAATTTGTTTTTCATTCTAATTGCAATAAATATATAAATGCTTGAAAAGGAAATATTCTGAAGATTGCTATAATTATATCAGTAACCAATTACGAGGAGTTTAACAGATGTAATATTCTGACTCTTCAGTGTAGAATTAATCTGAAGAAAGTAGGCTTACTTTTTTTTTTAACCACCACAACACAGTAAGGGCATCTTTAACCACGGCTGCTTAGCAATGGTGTTTGCACTGTTTGCGGATCCCATTGTGAGTGGACCCCGCAAACAGTCAAGCACCAACTCCAAAAATGTTTAAATAAGCACTCTTTTCATATTGGTTATTGCACTGTTCGCGGATCCCACTGACACATAGCATTTCGTGATTGATCTGTTTTTATTTTTAATTTTTTAAAAAAACAAAAAAAAACAAAAAATAATCGTCCCAAATGAGGTGCTAGGGTTAAAGATGGTCTAAGATTACTAAAAACTAAAATATTACTACTATTTTAACATCTAAACGGCACCGTGTCGCCGATCCCGTAAGTGGACTCCGTAAAGCATAGTTAGATGATCCCATAGTGTTGAGACGACGTCGTTATGGTCCTTCACGGATTTTGTGGGGTTGTGACCGTATAAATCTCAACCGTTTCATCTTTTTTTGTCTTTAAAAAATTCACTTGGCACGTGCCTTGGACTGTCGGTGCCCCATACTGTGGTAAACGACCTTTACCAATTTTACATTTATTCTTCAACAAACGCCACTCCCAAGCAAATCTTTAAAATAACCTTGTTTTCTCTATTTTATTACGGATTTGCCATCTTAACTCAGTTTTTTATGTTATTTTTAATTACAGCTGTTTGATTTCGCGGACAAATACAGAGGAAAATATGACAGCAGCATCACCGTTGCTCGTAAATACTACGGATCCGTCAGTGGTTACAATGTAAGATTCCACTTTGACATTAATGGTCTTTGCTGTCTGTTTTGTTTTAATCTCTGATAATTAATCCTTAATTTCAATTATCAGGACGAGTTACTCTGGGCAGCTGCGTGGCTATACCAAGCTTCCAACAACCAGTTCTACTTGGACTACTTGGGTCGTAACGGTGACTCCATGGGCGGTACTGGTTGGTCCATGACCGAGTTCGGTTGGGACGTTAAGTACGCTGGTGTTCAAACCCTTGTCGCCAAGGTTACTACTAGTAGTTCAATAACCATTTTTTCTAAATCGGTTTGATAATCTTGGTTTGATTCTAAACCGGTTTATTTACTTTTTTGGTGGTGGGACAGTTCTTGATGCAAGGGAAAGCAGGACGTCACACGCCTGTGTTTCAGAAGTATCAACAGAAAGCTGATTTCTTTATGTGTTCCTTGTTGGGTAAAGGCTCCAGGAACATTCAGAAGACTCCTGGTGGTTTGATTTTCCGACAACGTTGGAACAACATGCAGTTTGTCACTAGCGCTTCCTTCTTGTCCACCGTCTACTCTGATTACTTAACTTCCTCTCGAAGCAACTTGAGATGCTCTGCTGGCAATGTCCCTCCTTCCCAGCTTCTTTCCTTTGCTAAATCTCAGATTGATTATATTCTTGGAGATAACCCAAGAGCTACTAGCTATATGGTTGGATACGGTAACAATTTCCCTCAGAGAGTTCACCACCGAGGCTCCTCCATCGTCTCTTACAAGGTTGACCGCTCTTTTGTCACTTGCCGTGGTGGTTATGCCACCTGGTTCAGCCGTAAAGGCAGTGATCCCAACCTCCTCACTGGTGCTATTGTCGGCGGTCCTGATGCTTACGACAATTTCGCTGACAGGAGAGACAACTATGAGCAGACTGAGCCTGCCACTTACAACAATGCACCACTTCTTGGTGTTCTTGCTCGTCTCAGCAGTGGTCATTCTGGTTATAGCCAGCTTCTTCCAGGTTTGTGTCTGAGATTTAACACATTCCAGTGCCCTTATGAAGAGGTTTGGAACTCAAAGTTGTTTTGTTTTTCTGTTATCTCTCTGCAGTGGTTCCTGCTCCTGTTGTCCGAAGACCAATGCCTATTCGTAAACCGAAAGTGACTTCCCCGGTTCGAGGTATGGTCTTGTGTTCTCTTGTCTACATGTGAATAATCTATGAGTGTGTGTATTGAGAGACTTGACTGTGTTGATTACTTGTGCAGCTTCTGGTCCAGTGGCTATAGTTCAGAAGATGACAGGTTCATGGGTCTCAAAGGGAAGGACTTATTACAGATACTCCACAACTGTGATTAACAAATCACCAAGAGCTCTGAAAAGTCTCAACCTTTCAATCAAGAATCTATACGGACCAATCTGGGGACTCTCGAGATCAGGAAACTCATTCGGTTTACCTTCGTGGATGCACTCATTGCAATCAGGAAAGTCCCTAGAGTTCGTCTACATTCACTCAACATCCCCCGCAAATGTCGCGGTTTCAAGCTACACTTTGGCTTGACCAGACAACAACAACTTCAAATGATCAAAAGAGCTCACAATGTGTATAGGTCGTGAGAAGAAGAAGAAGAAAGTGTTGGTTTTTCCGTCTGGTCACGATAAAGGTTTGGTCTTTTTTTAATCTTCGTTTTGCTTTTTTCGGGTGAATATAAAAGGGGTTGAAGAAGGGTGGAAGAAAGGTGTGAAGAGACAGTGAAAGACTCTTCTGAAAATTTAGAAGAAGAGTGAAAGTGCTCATCCTCTTTCTACTCCCAAGTTCAATGCTTTTTAAATTATATTATATATATATATAGTGAGAGAGAGAAGAAGATAGGAAAAAAGATAGTGTTGTGTGAGATGGTCCTTATCTTAAAAAAGGAGATCTTGTGAGATTTTGCAAGGATTGTTTTTTCATTCCTTGTAGCTCAAAAAGTATGTGTAAGCCTTTGTCCTTTTGTGTTTTTATCTTTCTTGGTGGTCAGTTGTTAAACTCAACAACAACAGTCCTTAAATGAAATGTGATATTGATTATCAACTTGTGCTATGTTAAGTATTTGAGTGCATACTTTTGAAATTTAGTGATACTAATCTGTGAATCAGCAAAGTTTAAAAAGTAATCATGTTTCGAAATAAGACTAATAAATAAAGTTTATCGCTTACCCAAATTTTATTTTTGTCTACACAAGATGTTGAATTTTAGTGGTGGTTAGTTACTTTGAACCTTTTCCTCAGTTCAAATTTATCTTTTCTCATAATCATGACATTTTTTTTGTCTTCCATAAATAGACACATTTAAAAAAATATAAAACCACCAAAATGATAAAGTTAGTAATAAGAAGCTGGTAAAACTTAAAAAGAGAGAATTATATCACAAAATAAAATACAAATAAAAAAAAAGAATACAAATACACAAAATATAAGGAGAGAGTATGTTCACTACAAAAAGGCAGATACCTTTTTGTTTACAAGCAGAAAATAACCTTTTGACACAAGCAACTTCGATTGTAACACAACAACACAGAGACATATAAAAAAATATGATTTACAACGAACAGAGTCTGAAACATGTTCCAACAAATTCCTTCTTCACACTGGCTACATAGTAGCATAAAAGCTTCAGTTCTTTGCCTTGTTATACATTTCATCAATCTCTTTCTGCGTAAAGAACAACAGAACAACAGAAGTTAAGCAAATTCAGTCCAGCAATGCCCGAAACATTATCATTAAGCTTAGAGATAACTGTCAAGTTTCATTATGTAGTTTTGTTTATGTGAAAAATGACTTATAATTTACCTGATAGTACTTGAGAAGCTGAGGCCTTTTCTTCTTGTAAGAAGGTGTGATGAGATCTCTTTCCATGTCAAATGGCACTGTGTCCAAGTGAACTCCTTTTATCAGCTCAAATCCCTTTAGCTGTAAATTTATATATACAATTTTTGTAGTTAAAGATTATTGTAAGAAAACAAAACAAGAATTAAGAGGACTAATGAATAAATTATAAACCTTTTTGTCTTTGGCAACTCTGTTGAACTCTCCAAGGATAAACTCTTTGGTCTTTTGGTTTTGACAGATAGACTCAAAGTCTCCTGAAACATTGTGTTCTTTAGCCCAATGTTCAATCTGTATCTGGCTTGGACATACCACAGCCACTAAGTAAGACTCATAGCTGTTTCCATATACCCATATCTGCATAATGTTTCAACACATTAGTTTCCATAAAACCAAACAAAACAAAAAATCATTAAAACCGGATTGCACATTACCGATTCAATGGCGGCTACGTGGCTGTAAATGTTCTCCAAGTTCTCAACCGCAACGTATTCTCCTTGCGAGAGTTTGAATATGTTCTTCTTCCTGTCTATGATTTTCATGGCTCCATCAGGCTGCCACTCACCGACATCACCAGTGTGAAGCCATCCATCAACGAAGACTTCTTGAGTGAGATCTTCACGTTTGTAGTAACCAGAGAACAAAGTCTTTCCTCTGATGCAAATCTCTCCACGTGGCTTGCTAGCAAGAGCGTCGTAACCCATCTCTGGAACTGACTCTAGCCTTACGTCAACGTTTGGAACCGGTGGACCAACCGTTCCAAGCATTTGAAGCTCATTTGGAATCGACACAAATGTCCCACCACAAGTCTCCGTTAGACCTACATATGATTTCATTATACCAAGGCCAAGATTTGGATTTGTTTTAGCATTCTTTGTTCTTACCGTATCCTTGGAGAACATGGGCACATGCGACAACTCTAAGGAAAGATTCAATGTGAGCTGCAAGAGGAGCTGCTCCTGAGAGTATTAGACGCACTCTTCCTCCTAATCCTTCTTTTACCTGAAATAATTTCCATGTTCAAGATTTGCTTTTATTCTAACAATCAAAAGGTTACAAATCAAGAGAATGTGGATATATATTATTTTAATTCACCTTCTTAAATACAATCTTGTCAAAGATTGGAGCTGCATGTTCATGAGGCTTTCCTTTCAACATGTTACTATGTTTGCTGAAAGAAAGCATCAAAGGGTTTCAAAAGAAGAGATTAAAATCATAAAACATTGCTTTTTGATATGAAAATGATAATACTTACCAGTTGAATGCAAAGTTAAATAAGGTTTTCTTTAAGAAACCACCATCAGAAAGTTTCTGCTGAAGACCTGAGAATTGACATAAACAGAGAAGAACAGTTAAAAAATAATGTTTCTCAAGATCTTTTAAAACTAGCCTAGCAAAGTATTTACCGTTGTATATCCTCTCTAGCACACGAGGAACAGCGCAGAAAATAGTTGGTTTCAAAGCAGCAATGTCCTCAATCAAAATCTTAACATCCTGAACATTATGGATAATATGATTTTAGTCCATTGTGAAAACAGATTCTGTAACCAAAACAAAAACATTTTAATAACTTACTCCTCTCCAAAATCCTATAGAGGCTGCTTCATAAATAAATAACTCCTCAATAACGCGATCGAAGATATGAGCCAGAGGAAGATATGAGAGGTAGACATCTTTACTGGTTAACTGTAACAATTTGTTTTCACATTGAAACAAATAAGAGTTTCTATATAAATATATGAGGATATAAACAACAATAAGTTTACCTCTTCATTGATAGTTTTAAGCAACTTTTTAACACCTTCAAGTAGATAAATAATGCTCTCATTTGTGAGCAAGACTCCTTTAGGATCACCAGTTGTGCCACTTGTATACATTATAGTGCAAATGTCGCTTCTTTTCTTCTCTGGTAACTCATATTGTTTACCCTCACCCTGCAAGTAACATAAACATTTCAGATTCCTGAATATAATTACAATCGTAAAAATACATATATGTGATTCTCTTACAAGCTTCAAGAACTGGTCCCATGAGTAAATCGATAACCCATGCCTCTCAGCTTCTGCTCTTTGCACATTTGAAACCTCACCAAAGCTCACAATATCTGTTCCAATTAAGATATTAGGAGCTTACTTTTTCATTCACTAACTTTCATCTCAGACTCAAAACTCAAGAAGAGCTTACTCTTCAAATATTTAGTTGAATTTGGAGCTGTCTTCAATAACTGAAACATCCAAAAAGAGGAACCCACAAAGAAAAAAACGTTTTGATCATTAGCCAATGGAGATTTTGCATGATCTTATATAAACTAATCAAATCACTAAACAATAACAAGTTACCTCAGAAATCTTTTTCTCCTCAGAAAAAGCAAGTGAAACCTCAGCATGACAAATGATGAATTCTATTGCACCAGCACCTAACGCATGAACAAAGTTTCAGCTTCAGTGATCCAAATAGTATTATACATACTATGACATTGCTTATAATGGAAAATCAAACAGTATAATATACAAATTTATGTACATACCAAGAGTGTCATATAGAGGTACACAGTAGAGTCCATGAGCGTTGCAAGCCTAAAATCATTTATATAAAAAAACATTGGGTTTAAATGGCGACATTCATTATTCATATAAAAGTTTTCAAAATAAACTAGATTTATTACTGTTTCATGAAACCTAGTTTATGGTAATTACAATTATATACTATCTCCGTTTCTTAAAGATAGATTTTTTAGTATTTTTACATATATGAAAATTACTATTATAAATGTGTCTCTTTTTAAAATTACTAATTCTTATAACTTTGAATCAGTAGTAGTTCGATAATCTCAATTATTTTTTTGAAATTTAGATTTTTTTTTTTGCATAGGAAACATAACATTTTTCTTTTTGAAATAATCTTTTTTTTCCTAAAACATTTATCGATATAAATACTCAATTATTATGATATGTTACTCTCGTATTACCTCCATGCTTATAATCCATTCAGGGCTATTGGCGCCATAAATACCACATTTATCTCCCTGCGGACCACAAAAACAATAAAGTTAAGAGAATTGAGAAACTCTAGGCAGATGCATTTACTTACATATAGTTACATAAGTCAAAAAATGTTGTGGAGAGTAATTACTTTTCCAGCTCCAATAGTCCGGATAGAGTTTCCAAGGTTGATCACTATGTCATATACTTCTTTGTAAGTTTGCCATACATATTTCCCAGCCTGTGTATGTTGGAAAATTAAAGTTCTGTGAAATTATAATAGTTCTGATAGAAAGTTGAATACTACTTATTAAGTTTCTGATTTCTTACTTTTCCATCAACAATTTCTCTACGACCGAGCATGGGATTATCTGGAGATCTCTCCGCAGATAAGCTGTAACCAAAACATAAATTAACAACGAGCATTCATATAATTTTTTTCTTAATAATATCAATTAATAGCGCCATTAACAGATGCACATAGGCAACAGTTTCTGGAATTATTATTATTTTTTTGTTGTTATTGATATCAATGAACAAAAGCACAAAAGGAAATGTTCACCGGAAAAGAAAATAAACACAGGAAAAATTTACCACGAATTTTAAGAGAAACAAAAACATCACCAAAGAACTCAGAAGCTGAAATTTACACCCAAAAAAATTTACATGAAAACTTCAAAACTTTTTTCTTTTAAACTTCAAAATTTATAATATAACATTAAGATGAAATTATGTAACAACCAAAAAAATCAGAAAAAAATGAGTGAAGCCAAAGAGGTGGGACTTTGATAGTTTGTCCAATGAGCTAGCTAGAGAAGAGAGATATCAAACCGGAAAATATCCCAGCAACTGAGGAGATCATCGGCCGGTTCAGGAAAACCGTCTTTGGCGTAGATACTCCGGTAAACCGAACCGACGGATGGACTTCCTCCATCGACGCCTTCTTTTCCCTTCTCAACCTCAACAATGAACCGATCCGTCGCCATTAGTATTTTATATATCTGTGTGTGTTTGGATGATGGATCGTCTTTCGTTGAATTTGTGGAAGAATTTTAAATTTGCGAGTGAATGTTATAATGGGGAAAACAATATTTGAAAGACACGAAGGTAGCTGACCAATCCTCAATACTTATATATGTTATCACAAATCATATTTTCCAATTAAAGCTTTCTATTTATGTTCAATAATTTAATAAATGAGACACTATTATCGACTAGTCATAGCGAGATGATAAAGTTTTGACCAAGTTCTAACATTTTCTAGAAAAACTCAAAGTTAAGGGATATTAAGTTATTAATCCGATTGTTGATATAAAAAAATATATCCCGATTAAAAAAGTTACATACATTTGTAAACGGAAATGACAGAAAAGCATAGTATTGGGATCCAAGTAATGATATTCGAAGAGTTGACTTTCTCTTCCATAAGATTTTCAAGGTGAAAAGGGTTTCTTTCTTTCGAGTCTTTACTATCTCGGTGGTCAAGAACTTCTTTCCTTTGCATTTTTTTTCTTTCTTTCTTTTATATAACTTATACTTCCATTACCTTGAAGTAGGGGTGGACACGGATCGAATATCATCATAATTTTCAGTATTTGTGATTTGTTTTGTATCTTATGGATATTTGATTTTCCGATTTATTTTGCTTCGAATAAATACGGATATCCGGATATCCAATTTTTTTTTGAGATATTTGCGAATATTTACGGATATCTCATATACTTTGTTAATACAAGAAAATCAATAAAAACTATAAATTTGTTTTAAAAAAAAATATTTTTGCATAATATAAAATAAAAAATAAAAATAAATGAAACTATATATTCCAAAAATTTCTAAAATTAATCAAATTTTCTTATAAGCACACATTTTTTTGATTTTTTTTGTCTTTAAAAGATTTTATAAGTAAATTCCAAATAAAATTAATAAAATGATATGTTAAAATAATAATTTAATAAAATTATATATATAAAAATCTATATTTATTTATAGATATACATCTATTTGTATAATGTCGGATCGGATCGGATATCCGGCTCTAATTTTTTTAGTATTTGTGATTTGATTCGTTTTTAACGGATATTAACTTTTAGTATTTGCTTTGCTTCGACGATTTACGAATATTCGGATTTTACGGATCGAATCAAAACGAATAACGAATATAATCAAATTTAACGGATAAAATGCTAATCCCTAGCTTGAAGGCTCATCAAGGTGATAAGGTTATGTCTCATTATGACTCCAAACTTGCTGAGCAAATGAACTTGTAAACAAGAAGTTCAAGTCCTTGGTAGAAGAAAAAGAAGGGATCGATCTCGGTCCTGGTTCAGTGCTTCTCACGTCAAGATCTCTCTACATGATAATATTCTACTTTTTCCTCCAGCCTTGTTGTATCTAACTTACTTTCTTAGTTATAGAGGTGCAAAAGAGTAAAAATCCTTATGATAATGTAGACTCCTTGAAAAGCCAGCAACTAAAGAGAATGATGATTCTGTTTGGCCTATTAAACAATCAAAGTAGGCTTGTAGAGCGATAAGGCAATAAGCATTGTGGAGGGTATTCCCTAGTAAGACTCCTCCAAATAATCACTCTCCGTTTTTTTTTTTGCTTGAGGCAAAGCCTCATGTAAGAAATTCAAAGCTCACATTCGACCTATTAAAATTTATAACATGAAGTTTTTTTTTGTCTAGAATGTTAGAGGTTTAATAATGGTGATCAACAAAGAGAATTTCGTCATTGGATGCAGCTGAATAATGTTTCGGTGGATGCATTATTGGAAACACATACTTGTGAGAAAAATATGCCTACTTTAATAATTGGTCTACTCTTTGGATGGCGGTTTGATGCTAATGCTATCCAAGTTCCGGATAGCAGAATGATTGTTGTTTAGGATACAGATTTATCTATGTTAGTTCCCAAGAGATCTAACTAGGTGATGATTTCTAGTATTATGGATCCAAGTACCAGGGTTTCCTCGGTTGTGGCATTTGTGTATGCTTTAAACATGGTGGGAGTCTATGGTAAGAGTTATCAGTCATTAGTAATCACCCTATGGTGAACGACACACCCTTTCTTGCTCTTATAAATTTCAATCAAATCTTGTCTGTCTCAGAGAATTACACGATCATTTATTTTCCCCCTTATAGTATAAGAAATTAAAGAATTTCATGAATGCCTTATGGACTGTAACCTAGAAGATGTGGAGGGCAGAGGAAGTTCAGTTTGTCTGTAAACAAGTAATGGTATTCATTTATCCCTTCATGTTATTCCTTTTTGACATGGTATTCATGTAAATATATATTCCTAATGATACAGATGACAAACGACGTTTAAGTAATTAAGTATGTACTCTATTACATTTTTAATAAATATTTTTTTTTGTACAACAAGATTCATGACCACAAATTATAAAATTTACTGTCTAACAAAACACATGAACACAATTTCTTAACTCTAATTATAAGAAGATATATTAACACAACTTATAAAATATTATGTATAACAAGTTAAATTAAAATTAATAAATATAAATGAAAAATATCCCATGCGCACAATCCAATCTTCTCTATTAAAAAGTACCATTTTAATCTTCCATAAAAAATCATAATAGGTTCATTTTGATAATTATATATATTTAATTATTTACATTAATTTATTGAATATATAAGATATCTAAAAATCTTAAGAACTATAAAGATATTCAATTAGAAACCTGTTAAGAAAAATCTAACAAAATCTTACTAACATTTTAAATATTTTTATTAATAAATTAAATAATTTCGTAACTAAATTTATAATACTATAATTCTATATGACAAAATATGTTGAAAAATTTATAAATAATCTCATAAAAAATTCCAATTTTTTAAATAATAATGTATTAGTTAGTAACAAAAAAATTATATATAATTTGTTAGGTTTAAAAGTTATAAAAATAAAAAGTTATCCGCGCGGACGTGCGGATCAAATTCTAGTTCTTTTGACAGCACACAAGTGCAAGATCGTTCGTTGCTTATATAGTATTGAGATTTGACTTTCGTATAAAGTAAGATTATATTGCTATCCGAATAATATAGAGGCCACTGGACATTTTAGAATTATCAAAAACCATTCATGGTGGGTAACCATAACAAAATTAAAAATAGTTATCGACCAAAATTTAGGGTAAAGAAAGTAAAAAAGAACAAATGGTGTGGAAGCGACATGAGATCAAGTAAAGAAAAACATATATCATTATGATGGAGATGCAATATCATGATCGTCTGATAGAGGTCCAGATTTGATTTTGTTTCCTTTGTTATTAGTTGATAACAGCATGAGTTTGTTAATATTTTTTTGATATTTTTGATGGCTAAACAGCACTATAGGAAATAAAAGTAGAAACTACAGCAAGAATACTAGATTTATAGATAGATAGACATGTCACTACTATTATTTGATTTATTTCCATCACGTCACATTTAAATCTGTCCGTACCTTCGTACCTAACTGAAGTTTGATGAATAACGGACCACTCTTACTAGGGTAGCGTTCGGATACTCGTTCGGGTATTTCGGATTTTCGGGTATTTCGGTATAGAGGTATAGAACTCGTTCGGATATTTTTACTTCGGGTCGGGTTCGAGTATTTTTAGTTCAGGTTCGGTTATTTCAGTTCGAGTTTGCGGATATTTACATTTTGAAAGAAAAAAAGTTAAAATTTTCATTTCTCAAGTTTCTTGTATATAAAAATATAAATTTCACTTAACTGATTTTTTATTTTTGATAGATTGAATCATTAATAGATTTGCAGATAACATTTCAAAAATAAAAAGACACTAATTTGGTTATTGCTTTTAGATTTTAGATATCACTTTTGTTAATGCATGAAACAAAAAGCTTGGCATACATTTAAAATAAGTATCAAATCATTTTATTCGTAATTATTTGTATATTATGTGATTTTAAAGTATGTATAACATCAATATATAAATAAATTGAGAGATGTAAACTAAAAATATAAGGTAAGTATACATATGTTCGGTTATTTTTAAATATTCATTCGGATTCGGATATTACCCGTTCATGTTCGGATATCTAATCTCACCTAATTCAATACCCATTCAGGTATTTTACTACTTCGGTTTGGATTTTGGTTGGGGTTTTTCGGATTGGGTTCGGGTGCAGCTTCGGGTATCGGGTAAAATGCCGACCCCTAATTCTTACTAATAAGAAAATACACGTATGAGATAAATAGACTATATAGGATATGATAGTTACGTACGTGTTGTTTATTTCGTCACTATTAATTTTCTTCCTTTAATATGTGACCGAGACTGGTACAACGGCTTATCTTTTAGTCGTTTTTAGGCCGTCTTCATCTGAATTTTATTACCCTTGACTTTGAATTCGTCTTCTATAGATAAGACTTTTGTTACTTTGTTTTCAAGGAACATGGAAAGTAAAAGTCCCCCTATTCTTTTGAAAGTTTCAAACTACACCCTGTAAATCTACAAAATACAATATCAAGTTGGATTGCCATTTTCTAAATAAATTTTGTGAACACAATATACTTTCATTACAAACTCATTTTTTTCGACTACAATAATAAAAAGAGAGAATTAGTCTTCCTTTTTGATGAAAAAGAAAAACCAAATGGGGTTGGTCTAGAGGTACTTCAGAGAAAAAACTCAATACGGTATCCGCAGTTCGATTTCTCTTGGCCACCAAGATTTAACATGCTTCTCTGAGGTCCACAAAATAGTCGATTGGTGGCAGCCACCAGACAATGAAATAATAAAAAAAAATTATAATAGTAAAAAAAGTTAAGGACAAAAAAAATTCAATAAAAAATGATAGCGAATTTAAGACAAGACTTAAACGTATCGATAAAGTCTTTACGAGAAAGTGGGACTGCAGAAATTTAGCCAAGTAAAGGTGTGAACATTACAAGCCAACTCTCACCTACGAGGAGAACCAAATAGTCTCGATTGCATTTTCTTGCTCCATACAAACCATTACACAAGATGACAAATTGGTGAGTACGTGAAATTGTTGCTCGACAAAGAATCCGAGAAAGCTTCTCCTTTCATAGAAAGAGTATGGTGGTAAGATACTTTCTTTACTAGAGAAGGAAGGTGTAAACAAAACTCGACCCAGTGAATCCACCAGTAAATTCATCATAAAAGAAAATTTTGAAAATATACATAAAGTAAGGACTCTGATAAATTCACCGAAAATCTTTGGAAAACTAGCCCAAAAGACCAAAACCACAAATGACTATATCTTTTCCTTGAACCTGGATTTTAGTGGAGCAGCATAAGAGCTGTTAGCATTAATATTCCTAGTGGACTAAGATGACTTGATGAACTTTGATAATAGGTTCCCAAAAGCCAAATTCTGGGTCAGACCCAACAATTTGATAGAGAGTGGAGGGTGAGCTTGGATAGAATCCAAGCCCAAGAGACACGGTACGCATGACGGTTCAGACTGAACATTGCTGGCTAGAGAAACACCATATGATTTACCTAAATGGCGGAGTGTGATTATATTAAACAAAGGTCTTCGGTCCAGTGGCTGATTTGATTGTCGTGTAGATATTAGAAAGTTGGAGTAGCTACCGCGCTGTCCCCATAACATATTTGATCAGTTTTTTCCCGGGGAAAGAGAGGTCATCGTCCAAGGGTACAAAGAGGGTATCATCCGTGTGTAGAGCTTAGTATTCATGACCTAAGAGGTAACAATGAAGCTTTCACAATTCAAATATAGGATTAGTCCAAGAGATTACAAATGCTCACAAAAGTATTTCTAAATTTCTAATCCGCCTATAGCCATCTAGAAGACACACATTGTAAAGTAAAGTTGGGCTCAGAGTTCTCTTCTTTAAGTGCCCAATTAATACTCGGCTCAATCTGGCCTACCATTCCCATTAAGCTCGGAGCCTCCATACAATCTTAAGTAATTAGAGATAGATTACGCTTTTTCCACAATTGAGGCTTTAATGTAGGCCCATAAAGTACACTGTAACCCATTAGACTCACTTTTGGTTAGAGGGATAGACTACACTTATGTTCCGAGAGGACCTTGGATAACGGAACCAACATGAGACTGACTTTGGTTTCCTGTTCTGATCGGATTATCCACAATATATATGATTTGGAAGCCGAATGATTCATACATATTACATTTTCGAAATTTTATAAGCCGGTGATGCGTTTAAGTTATAAGTTATAACTAACAGGAAAGTCTTTTTTTTTGCACTTTCTTTTGAATATTTCTGTGAAGTTTACTTTACACGTATAACAACATTAGGGACGTTAACATCAGGCTCTTTTTATAATTTCTCAATAATGTCTTGAAAGTCATACCTGAAACCTGAAACCTGAAACCTGTCTCCCACATTTCATTAATTTTCGGTCATCTATGAGAACGATTTGTTAAATAAAATTTTCTTCTGCAAGAGAACAAGTATGTTTTTTTTTTTGTTTGTAATATAGTAGAAATTCGGAAGAACATCAAAATTCTAAAATTTTAAACTTTTGGTAAAAAATTTCTAAATTTATAAGCAACTTGTAAATAATAAACCAATTAATTCATTGTTTACCTTGGTTCAGTGATCAACCTTTATGCATTGTAAATTTCGGAGGAGGATGTATCTGTGTTCATATTTGGTTGGTCCATGCACGTGATCGGATTTTTCAAGAACATCCAAACACATAAAGAAGTCTATGAGTTTGAATTACTTATTCTTACATTTTGTTTTGAAAAATACCCTAAAATAGATTAATTTTTTTTTGTCACCAAAATAGATTTTATGAAGAATAATTACTAAAATAGATTTTATTAATATATATATATATATATATATATATATATATTTATACCATTTAAATTAACTAATCTAGATTTAGGATTTAGAGTTATAGGGTAGGTTTTGAAAATAATATTTAAAACTAAGAAAAATAAAAAAAATCTATTTTGATCATTTTGTGAGGTCTATTTTTGTAACAACATTTTAAAAATATTTCTTTTTGTTTTTCATTCACTTATTCTTGCACAGTGTACTTAAAACAATTATTTTGGGTGTTAAAATAAAAATATGAAATCTATATATATATTTTTTAAAAGCTGCTTCTGAAAAGTCTTTGCATGGTGTCCGTGACTTTGTCGGGCAACGGTGGATATCGACATTAACCTAACGGTTGTCTTTTTGTGAGAATTATTCATCTAAAATACTCTAAAGTTTCATACTTTGTTTATCATTCCATAAAGCAATAGACTCTTAAACATGCCGATAAGTTAAATGCAGTGTATTTATATTCATATATATATATATATATTTATTAATCTGAAAATATCTCAACCTTGTAAAAAAGTCTAAATAATCCATGGATATACTCTTTATTTGAGTATTCAGATGAACCGAAAGTAGAAGTTCATATTATGTGAATGTCTAGAATAATGTGAATTAGTTCTACACAGCAGGTGAATCAAACGTGTTGGCATCCGAAACCCGTTTTCTTACCACTCGATCACAAGTTCTTATACACTTGAAAATCAAATATTTTTATTTGCAAAAAGCAAATAAATAGTTAGATTCCATACAATATGAATAATCTACTAAATATTATTTGAGAAGCATTTTGAAACGTGTTGTCACCACAATGCTTTTCATAGAAAAAGTTGATGTGTAGTCACCACAATGTTTCTCACAAATATGATAAAATATCATCACCATATGCATTCTCACATAACACATTAAATAATCTCATTTTTCCTTATATAAAAAGGTACACTATTACTAAATATGATTTCAAATATATTTGACAATTAACAATATTGAATAATAAAATTTGTTAACAACTTTATATCTTCTATCATTTTTGTTTAATGTTATTTTACTAAAATAAATCAAACAATCATATTAATCATGTAACAAAAAATTAGATTTTTTCGTATTTGTTATATTTTAATTTTTTAAACGGTTATAAATTGCTAAAACAATACAAATTCCACATTAAAATTTTTGTGATCAGTAGTTAAAAAAATTCTTATAAATATACAAATGATCATAAACCATATGAGTAAAAAAATTCATTTAATAGAACTTCAATATAAAAATATTTATATATTTATATTTTAATATCATTTAATTAAATTATATGTCATTTTAAAAATCCTTAACTATTTTAATTTCACAATTTAGAAACAATATTATACTTGAATTGAATTGAATTTTACAATTAATAAAATCATTAAAATATATTCAAATATCTTTTGTTAAGGTTTTAAAAATACACTAAATAAAAATTTGTTTATTTAACAAATATTTTATAAAATAACTCGATTATTACCTAATATAGTTTTAAAACATAGATCTTTATGAGTTTTAAATTCTCAAATGTATGTCATTGTCACTCAGAATAATAATGAGAGTGGTTGGAAAATTTCAAAGGCTTTTAAAAGACAAATCAGTAAAAAGATTTTATTGTATTAGATTAAGATCTGATTGTATTAAATTACTTGACCATCTATATATACATGTTTTTCACACTCATGACAATCACTTATTTTCAAAGAAAAAGAGAAGCAAATCGCGTTTTCTTTCTTTTCTTGAGTTTTGTCATTTTATTTTTATTTTTATTTTTATAATTTGGTAATAATGGGGAACTGCATGGAGAGATGTAGACGAGGAGGAGAAGAAGGAAAGACAATGGTAAATGAAAATGCAAAAGAGTCTTTCAGACTTGATGATGAAGATGGTCACGATGGAATGAAGGTGAAGATAGTGCTTACAAGACATGAATTGGACATGTTTTTGCTTCAGATGAATAAGAATCATGATGGGAACTTGATGATGACCAAAGATGTTATGGTAGAGCTAGAGAAGAGGATCATACAAGCAAAATCATCGTTATCATCATCACCATCTTCGATGTCGTGGGAACCATCTTTAGAGAGCATCATGGAGTGCCCCGAAGTCCAAGAGATGGATAGATGAGGATGATGCGGATGCCAAAGATAGGATCTAGGATAATAAAGATGACTATATGTTATCATGGAGATGTAAAGCATTGTATTAATCACGGTGATCCGTGACAATTTTGTATCACATTACAGGTAGATTATTTGTTTTTTTTGTTAGACTATGTGTTCGAATCTACACCTAGATATAATCAATTGATCTTTGTTATTAAACGGAAATAATAAGATTCAAGAAAAAACAATATAAAACTTTTGTTATCCGTGTTCACCTCACTTCTCGATATGAAAAATGTTAAGCTAGATGGACTTCCAACCTAAAACCAATTGGTGATAAGTGGAGTGGTCCATCTATCTTATATATTGCTAAGGATCCCTTCCAACAACCGATGTGGGACCTTTGTCCCTAATACGCCCTCTCGAGATGATGGCTCTTTGAGCGTCAATCTCGGAATGTTTGGGCAATGATCGATGGGCCGACTTTAGGCATGATCGATAATGGATCAGGTTGGATTGTTTGGATCGTGGACTCTGATACCATGTTAAGCTAGATGAGTTTCCAACCTAAAACCAATTGGTGATAAGTGGAGTGGTCCATCTATCTTATATATTGCTAAGGATCCCTTCCAACTACCGATGTGAGACCTTTGTCCCTAATAAAAAGCAGCCATCCTCAACGGGATAGTATGATCCAGCAATCCACTAGAAAGAGCTTAGCTCAATACCTGAGCTCCCTATCTACAACAATGGTGTATCTGATCTCCTCTTCTCCCTCTCTCGCTGGATTCTCTCATTCACTGTATCTCTTTATGTTACAAGATTGCTTAGAGATGAGAAAGCAATACGACTTTATACTGAACTAGTCGTTTGCATATTAATAGATGTTTCTCTGCACTATACGCAGACATAATAATTTTTTAAAATTTTTTTTTTATTTTTACTTAATTTATTTTATTTAGTTTTTAAAAATATAAATTAATCATATATAATTGAGTTTTTAGTTTATGAAAGCATTTAATTTAAATTTTTTTTCTGAAATAATCATTTTTATACATTTTTATTGATGTATTATAATGAACAATAGATATATCATTTTTTTTTTTTTTTTTGTTACAAAAAAAAAAAAAAAAAAAAAAAAGATATATCATTTTTTTAATAATATGTTGCATCCTTTTCTTTTTAATAGTGATTATACACTTGAACAATCAATTGATAAATAACATATATGGTATTATCTATGGGTGATATAATTATTTAAAAGCGATACTATATATTTCAATAATATTTTTGTAAAAATAGATAAAAATTTTGAAATATAAAATATAAGTAATTT
This sequence comes from Moricandia moricandioides, assembly GCA_905132885.1. NCBI lineage: Eukaryota > Viridiplantae > Streptophyta > Magnoliopsida > Brassicales > Brassicaceae > Moricandia > Moricandia moricandioides. The sequence continues at coordinate 20,168 of CAJHQQ010000718.1, forward strand.
GCATAGAATTTTTATTTGCAGAATAAAAAATATTATAAAAATATTTACATTTTGTTTATCTATATTTTAATATTGTATATCCTAAACATGAATTATAATAAACATGAGCAGTATACAAAATAATTTATTCATAAAACTTAAATATAGTAAAGAAATACATTCGTACAATTTTGTTATTTTCCAATTTATTCATTATTCACTGCTTGCCAATGTTCCTTGATTGACTTACTCATATATCTGCAAACTTAACGCACAACACAAAAAATATGGTTGAGTAGAGATCATCAAGTACATTAAAGTCTCCATGTCGCTTTCATAAGGATCTTTTCCATAACCTCATCTTGTTCCTTTAGTTCTATATCTATAGCCACCTTTAGATCTCATATGAAGGAGATTTCAGCCGGAGTATTAGAGTATGCTCTAAGCTGCCACGGGTCTGAGTCACAGATTAATAGACTTCCTCCGGTTTAATGATGGTTGCTTCACCTGATCCCACACGGATATGCTAGGAATAGACCTGGACATTATCATGCAGAAGCTACAGGTTAATCCTCTACACAAGCCAGTAAGACAAAATGGAGAAAATTTTCTCTAGAACCGGATCTATCATCAACAATGAAGTCAAAAATCTACTAAATTCCGGGTTCATAAGAGAGGTGTAGAACCCGGAATGGTTGGCTAATGTTGTTGTAGTTCGAAAGAAGAATGGCAAGTGGCGAGTATGTATAGAATTCATCGACCTTAACAAGTCCTTCCCAAATGCCCATTTCCTCTACCTCATATTGACAAGCTAGTCAATGCAATAGAAGAACATCAGTTGATGAGCTTCGCAGTGCCTTCTCTGAATACAACCAAACATTAATGTACCCATACAGTCAAGAGAAAACGTCATTCATGATGTCTAAAGGCATCTACTGCTACAAAGTTACGCCTTTTGTCCTAAAGAATACCGGCTCCACCTACTAGAGACTGGTGAATATGATGATCCCAGAACCAATAGGGAAAACCATAAAAATCTACATAGACGATATGATCATCAAATCGCTGGAGAGAAGATCATATAGCACATCTGCAACATGCATTCTCTACAGTGATAAAATACAATATGAAGCTCAATTTGGCTAAGTGCTCATTCAGAGTAAGTTCCGAGAAATTCCTACGTTACATAGTCATGCACCATAGCATCAAAGATAACCCGGAAAAAATAAGATCATTCCATGAGATTTCTTCATAAAAAAACCTGAAAGACATACAAAAACTAAGAGGAAGGATGGCAATGTAGAGCATGTATATCTCTATGCTATATGTCTTCTTCGAGATTCTACAGAATCCAAAGGATTTAAAATAGGATGAAAGGCAAAGTACGGATTTAACAATCCTTCTAGTTACGGTTCTTCACCATAAGACACAACATAAGCTAAATCCAACACACACACGCACACACACCATTCTTTATCTTATATACTCATCTCTCATATTCAATTTTGGCATCTCAGGTTTAAGCTTTATAGCTAAAAACACAGTGAGTAAGCTACTTGTAATGTAATTTACATGTACAACGCATAGGCTTAACTTAAGTGGATTCTTTTGTTTATTGGGTTTGTATTATCTTTAATAGGAAATCATTTGTTATTTATGGGGATTTTATTTGTATTAAATAGAAACTGAACTCAATTTTTTTCTATAAAAAATTTCTATGAGCTTAGTTTGCAAGAGTTTGTTTTGTAACCTCTGAGTTTTTCTTCTTCTTCACCTAGCGATAGAAGATACAAATCTTCTTACGAGGACATTGATTTGGCCCACAAAATGTTTTTTTTTTTTTGGTTTGAATGACTTGTGTGACCTCCTCTTAACTATTGAATTAAAGAAAACTAAAGAGAGAAAAAGAAATATATTTGACATTTTTTCATCTGTTTGATTTGGCTTGGATGTTTTGATGAGTAGCTGATGGATGTATCCTCTATCTTTTTTCCATTAATCAGCTTATCATCAGTTTGAAAACACATCAATTAAAGAGAGCAAACGGAGAAGTGTATGAGTTGAATGCAACTGATCCTCTTATCTGCAATGTTTTATTTAGTAAGCTGTAAGGAACACAAACACATAAGTCTAAAGGCTTCTTTCATAGAAGACAAAATACATTATCCAAGAAGAGCCGCCTATCAACTTTCTTCAACCATAAAAATACATATTACATTCAAGGAAAGCCAAACTTTATCATGTACTTTGAAAAGTTTACTTATTTTGCTCATCCAGACGAGCGTCCATGGAGATAGAGACAGCTTCAAGAAATGTAGCCTCGCTTAAAGAAGGTAACACCGAGTTATGAGCTTCTCTCACTATCTCTTCAATCGCAAAGTCTTTATTTTTTCTCTGCACATTATGCTTCCAATTTGAAACCCATTAGGTTTCTCTCAACGCCTTTCTTCAGAAGCATCATGGAGATACGAAGCGTGCGTGAGACAGCTTCAACCGTTGATTTGCAAAAGCACAATGTCTTGTTCAGCGTCTAGCGAGTTTATGTAGTTGACAGTGTCTGCAGTAAACATGACTTTTGCTTGGGGCGAGTAAAGCCATTCGAATGTGCAATCTTCAAACTGCATATACCCATTTCAACAACTTAGTTTCAATTATGAAATACTCGGAAGGTCAATGTTGAACGCATTATAAAGATAACTAACACTCTCTGGCAAAAAAATAGTCATGGTCGATGGGAATTAGAACAATCTTTCCATCTTCTCATTTCCCAGTCAATATGTTTCCAGCATGTCGATCTGCATTTGCCATTCTTATGTCAAAGACGCTTATCTTATGCACTTGTTCCACAGGAAATGCTCCGGGGCCAATGTCTTCGCAGCTTCCATTGTTCTTCATGAACATTTGCACAAAACCAACTTTGGCATCTCTTGTAGTACAACTACCGACTCCATTTGGGTAGTTATATACTTTGTGAAAGCTTCTGACCATAACTGTTGATGGCACACCAGCGAAACCCATAACTTTGTTTAGAGAAAGATCTAGGTCCGCTAATAGGATTATCTAACAAGTAAGAACTTCTCTAATCGCCCCTTCTCATACTCTAGTACCTCTCTTCAGTCCCTGACCGCCTGATGACAAAGGAAGCTGCTGAGGATTGTTCACGGCCATGGGTTCCTCATCCATGGGTTTGAAGACAGACACATAGTTGAGGCCTAAAGAATCTTTCATGAAGTATGTCCCTCCCGCTCCTTGAGCAGATCTCACAGGTGGATTTCCTATGTTTAAACCATCAATCGTGTGGCCAATCATAAACTTGAGGACCTTAGGTAATTTAAAAGCGGTATTGAGAAGAAGAGATTCAAACAAAAAGTTCTTACCAATAAAAGCAACATCTTCTCTTTTCACCTTTTCTTCGAAAAGAGCTTCTTTCAGTCTTCTTAAGCAGCAAATGGATGACAGAGTTTCCACCTCTGCAAAGCCCATATATGATTATGCTATTTTCATGAAGCTTCTCCCCTCTAAAGAAGATCTCTTGGTCATCAACATCAGGAAACCTTTAACTTCTTTAGATTTAGAGATGTGTTTTTTGAGATACCTAACGTTTCTACGGCGATGGACAAGGAAGTAAAAGGGTTGACCGCAAGTGGTCATCAGTGTGACAAGGATAGGATCATAGAGCTCTTAAGTAGAGACACTATTACCGGTGACGCCATAGTCCTTGGCACGCGAGGCTTTCCATGCGAGCTCTCGACCACATAAACAAGTTTCTGTATGGTTACATGAAACCCATTACACATGGTCCGGATCTTAATTTTTACGTCGACAATGGAAACAGAGTCGAGGATAAGCACATGCATGGTGGGACATGAAGCAACAGACAGTTTAACACAACCTATCTCCCTCTAATCGTAATATAAACCCTAATTAACAAAGAATAAACCATACGTTACATTTATGGTTTTTAGTAAAATTATAATTTAGGGTTAATTTGTGATATAGCCATTATACAAAAAAAAAAATAAACTGACCATCTCTTAAAAACTATGTTAATCTGTAACACAAATAGATAACCTAATCTTTTTCACGTGTGCGTATTACTATAACATACACAACAATGAAATACTATTCTATTTATTCTATTTATTCTATCAATATAAAATAGATTGTTTAAAACAAAATTGAAATTATAGAAAAGTTTTGATTTTTTTAGTATTATAACAAAAGTAGTAATACATAAAATTAAAAAGTAAGCAATAAGGACTGAGTAAAGAAGAGTAAGAAAAAAGAAGTAGAGGAAAATGAGAAGGAAAAGAAGAAAAAGAAAAGAAGAAGTGAGGAAGTAGAAGAATAAAAGAGAAAATAAATAATACTAAGTGATGAATAGGAAGAAAAACATGAAAATATGTGGTCGGAAAGAGTGAGGAGTTAGGAGTAAAGTCGAGGAAGAGATGTGAGGATTGAGAAGGAGGCCTAATGAAAAGAAGAAGAGAAAGGAGTTAAGAGTGAAGAAGAACAATAAAGAAAAACTGGTGTAAAAAATAAGGAAAATAAAAAAATGAGGAGAATATGAAAGAAAGGTAAAGAAAAAGACAGAGAGAAGAGTGAAGAAGAACAAATAAGAGGAGAAGAATAATGAGATATTGTAACATATTATATTGTTTTATTAAATTAGAATAGTATATATTATTTATAATATACTATTATCAATTATGTATCGATTGTGAAGAAAAATATGAAAAAAGATCTAGAGTTTGATCGAATTAAAACGGTACACAAATCAATTCATATTAACTTTTTTAATATATGTTTAAGTATGATGTCTCATTTAAATTAGGTATTAAACTATTTTATATTTACCAAACAGAATAAAACGAACCAAAATATACTGTAATATATTTAACACATATTATTGTTCATCTTTTTGCAATTATGGGTCATATATTCATTGTTGAGAGAGAGATATGGAAAGTAGAGAGAATATTTTAAATATATGTTATTGTATACAAATTATATAGAATAAATGAGATATTTGTGTTAATAACAATTTATATATTTCAAAAGAAATTTAGATCTGTTTGAAGAAAAGTTAAATTACAGTATATGTTAAAAATATATATGATTTATTTTGGTATTATTAATTCTCTAAATGTTATTTATAAATAAAATATATATCAAATTAAATGAGAGGGAAATGAATAAAAGAGAAAAATATTAAAAAAAAAACTTTTAGTAATATTACATAATAATGCATTGCATTTTCTAGCAATATTGTTCACAGAATTATTTGGTGAATTGTTTTTTATGTTTTTTTTTGGACAATTTTTTTAATGGTTATTCATGCTAGTTTCCCTATAATTTAATCAACACATTTTATTTAATCAACACATTCTTATCCTTTTCCAGAGTAATAAAATTTGTTATCTTAGAGCATGATTATCCGGAGTTTTTAGGAGAGATTCTTACACTGTTTTCGGACCCCACTAACACGTGGCGGCTTACGATTGATTCATTTTTTTATTTTGTTTTCTTTTTTTTTTAAACAGCAAAAAAAAAAAAATTAAAAACCCCCATTAGAAGTTCTAGGGATAATGATGCCCTTACGATCATCAATCTAACGGAAACATCAACGTCTCTTTTAGTTCATAAACTTGAACAGGTCGTAAAATCGAGATTATTGCCGTTGCAGATGTAGGGGGTCTCTTTCCCATTGAATAATCTTTCTCAAAAGCCGATATTAATATATTTGAAAATAAAACATATAGTTATTAATGATTAATAATTAATTATGAAGGTTCTGTGTATGTCTAACTCATCACAATTCTTTTGATGCTTTGACTTACTTTATACACTAATAAAAATATTTTAACAGAATTGTTACCACAATATATACTATCACGATAACACATATTTTATTAATTTCACATATAATGTAAACATCTTTTAAGTAAAATTCATTGGTGTGAATGTTTCTTCTGAGGTGAGGTATACGGCAGGATCAAAGGAAAGTGTGTCGTAAGATGATAACATGAAACACTACTATAGATTTAACGTTTCTTTCCAAAAGATCCAATGACTAGTTCATACATGATGCATCTAACTCTAACTTCTTTTTTTATCATAAGAAAAATGAACTATTAGGCATCTTAATTCTTTTATAACATTAGTTGCACCTCCATAAAATAGAATCCTTTATCGTGTTAGAACAGAAAATAATTTCTCCTTTTTGCCAACAGGAACTAAAAAACTAATTCTAACTAATCACCACTCAGAAACTTAATTCGACAGAACAATATCTATATAGACCATAGTTTAAGGAATTCTCGGAGCACCGTGTGCAAGTTTATACACCATTATATTATTACATTTGGAATATGTTGGATTTTAAAATTGGGAAAAAAATTTTATCATTGATGAAATTCTTCGAGATGAATAGTGAATGCCATCTATTCCATTAATTTGAAAATAAACTTATAACAGAACAACTTTGAAAATAACTTTGATTAAATGCGGAGTATTACAAATAATGGCACTGAAATTAAAACTAATCTTAGTGTTTTTACCAATGAAATTTTGATCATTTACTTAAACTAGCCTAAACAATCAACTCGTTCTTTACACACTCTTCTAGTGAAATTTTATCTATTTTCACCTTTTGGAAAGTGTTTATTTCTATGTTTTGTAATTTCCATTCTTATCGGATATATGGCAGGATCAAAGAAAAGTGTGTCGTAAGATGATAACTTGAAACACTACTATAGATTTAACGTTCTTTCCAAAAGATCCAATGACTAGTTCATACATGATGCATCTAACTCTAACTAATTTCTTTTCTTTTTTTTATCATAAGAAAAATGAACTATTAAGCATCTTAATTCTTTTATAACATTAGTTGCATCTCCAAAAAATAGAATCATTTATCGTGTTAGAACAGAAATAATTCTCTTTTTTGCCAACAGGAACTAAAAAACTAATTCTAACTAATCACCATTCAAAAGTTAATTCGGCGGAACAATATCTACATAAACCATAATTGAAGGTAGTCTCGGAGCACCGTGTGCAAGTTTATATGCCATCATATTTTTACATTTGGAATATGTTGGATTTCAAAACTGGGAAAAAATTTCTTATATTGATGAAATTCTTCGAGATAAATAGTGAATGCCATCTATTCATCAATTTGAAAATAAACTTAAAACAGAAACAACTTTGAAAATAACTTTGATTAAATGTGGAGTATTAAAATAATAGCACTGAAATTAAAACTAATCTTAGTATTTTTACTAATGAATTTTTTATCATTTACTTAACACTAGCCTAAACAATCAACTCGTTCTTTATACACTCTTCTGTGAAATTTTATCTATTTTTCACCTTTTGGAAAGTGTTTATTTCTATGTTTTTGTAATTTCCATTCTTAATCGGATATACGAAGGATCAAAGGAAAGTGTGTCGTAAGATGATAACATGAAACACTACTATAGATTTAACGTTTCTTTCCAAAAGATCCAATGACTAGTTCATACATGATGCATCTAACTCTAACTTCTTTTTTTATCATAAGAAAAATGAACTATTAGGCATCTTAATTCTTTTATAACATTAGTTGCACCTACATAAAATAGAATCCTTTATCGTGTTAGAACAGAAAAAACTTCTCCTTTTTTGCCAACAGGAACTAAAAAAACTAATTCTAACTAATCACCACTCAGAAACTTAATTCGGCAGAACAATATCTACATAGACCATAGTTGAAGGAAGATTCGGAGGCACCGTGTGCAAGTTTATTCGCCATTATATTTTTACATTTGGAATATGTTGGATTTCAAAATTGGGACAAAAAAATTTTACATTGATGAAATTCTTCGAGATGAATAGTGAATGCCATCTATTCCATTAATTTGAAAATAAACTTATAACAGAAACAACTTTGAAAATAACTTTGATTAAATGCGGAGTATTACAAATAATGGCACTGAAATTAAAAACTAATCTTAGTGTTTTTACCAATGAAATTTTGATTCATTTACTTAAACTAGCCTAAACAATCAACTCGTTCTTTACACACTCTTCTAGTGAAATTTTATCTATTTTTCACCTCCTGGAAAGTGTCTATTTCTATGTTTTGTAATTTCCCTTCTTAATCGGATATATAAATTTGGCTGTCTAGATTTTTTTCTGTTTTGTTTTTTTTTTTGTTTTCCTTTCTGCAGTTAATCTCATGACTTTTAATTTGCTTAGAATTTTCAATCTCAAAATAACAGTTAATTATATATTAATTACTAGGTGTTTTCGTGCACCATGTGCATAAAATTGTAAAATTAAAATTATATTTAGAAATAAAATTTTATAAAAAATTTAAATTTTATTATTTTCTTACAATATTTTATTTTAAATTTAATTTAATTATATGTGAAAATTAAGATAAAAATAAAACCTTTTATTGATTTTATTTTTAATAATATATATGTATATATTAAAATTATAAGGGGAAATTGCTAAAATGACTCAAAACTTAATTTCAAATGTAAAAGTGTACCCCAAATTCAATCAAATGCAAAAGTAACCCAATAGGCTAGTGAAAATACAATAAACTCCTTGTGAGCAAAAAAAAAAACTGTATTCAATTTTACCAAAATAACCCTTTCGCGTGAGAAGACTTCTTAAGAAGTCTTCTGCGAGAAGACTTCCCTGTAAGTCTCCTCTAGAAGACTTCTCTAGAAATCTTCTTTAAGAAGTCTTCCGGACGTCTTCCGTGAAGTCGTCCAATAGTCTTCCGAAAGTAGTATTCTCCAGAAGACTTCTCTGGAAGTCTTCTCAAACAATAAATCCTAAAAATAATTTATAAAATTCATAAAAAATATTTATATAGAGGAAAAATAGAAATCATGTAACCACAAACATTTGTAAATAATGTAAATTTATATCAACTAAAATTGAATTGTTTTCAACCGAGATGAATTAATGTAGAATGAGTCATGGTATTCATTGGTTTAGGGTTTAATAACATATGTGATAGTATTGTAGGTAGTTTTAGGCATAGATTTTGAAATCTATCTTCTTAACTTTTTTTTTTGAATTTGACGAATATGTGTTAGTGATCTTCTAATAAGATGATTTTAAACACTTTCTAAGTTTATTTTATGTTTAAGGAAGTGTTTTTTTTGGTTAGTTAATTGATTTAGGGTTTCAGAAGACTTTCCGGGATGTCTTCTAACATATAATGCAGTAGAAGACTTCACGGAAGACTCTACAATTTTACCGCTTGAATTTCAGTGAAAATTCAAATTCCCGCCTAATGGTGAAGTCTTCTGGAAGTCTTCCGGACGTCTTCCGTGAAGTCGTCCAGTAGTCTTCCGAAAGTCTTCTCTGAGAAGACTTCCATGTACGTATTCTCCAGAAGACTTCTCTGGAAGTCTTCTCAAACTAGGCATGGGCGTTCGGATACCCGTTCGGGTTCGGGTCGGGTGATTCGGGTTTTCGGGTTTTTCGGTAAATGGGTCTAGCACCCATTCGGGTTTTTTTATATTTCGGGTCGGGTTCGGATATATTTGTTTCGGGTTCGGTTTATTTCGGATACACCCAAACAAACCGAAATGCATATTCATATAATTTTTTCCTTAACATTCAAACCAAACTTAAATATGTTTCTATAAATAACAATCGTCAAAACTGAAACAAAACAACATGTGCTACAATCCCAAAGTAACAAAACGATTTCATACCAAAACTTAAAACAAAAACATAGTCTTAGATCATTAAGAAACTGAAAAATGTCTTCTTATCACTCATCCTCATCTTGTAACACCAAAAGATATAAAATCTGTTGTTAGAAGATTAAAAAAATCACAACAAGAAAATGTAACAGATGAGAAGAACATGTTATTACCTGAACCGAATCCCTATTAGCTTAATCCTCTAGTCTTGTGGTTGTGGCTGTGATACATGTTCATATTCTATTGAAGTAATGCAAAAGTAAGTGTTAACAAACATAAAAAGAGAAAAATATAAGTCATACAAGAACGTTACAAACCTCTCTCCATCTTTTCTTCGTACTCAACATCTCCAAGTATCTGAATATTGGTGAGCACCTTTGATTCAAGTCTGATATCTTGTTTCATCCACTGTTCTGTACACATGAGAACCTCAACCATATAATGAGTTAAGCAACTCCTATGTGGGTCTATTAACCTCCCACTCGTGCTGAATGCACTTTCAGATGCAACCGAAGATACTTGCATAGCAAAAAGATCACGAGCTATCTGTGATAGAATAGGGTACTTTCCAGAGTTTACTTTCCACCAAGAAAGAACATAGTCAGATCCAGCCGTTACAGCTCCAGTCTCAACGTCAGCCTTTAGGTAAGCCTCCAACTCGTTGATGTCTCTCACTCCACTCTCCTTTAACATCGTGTTGTACTTTTTCTCAATCCTGTGGTAGCCGAGTTCATCGTCAAGCAAGTCTATTGCTGGCTGTTCTTGAGATTGTGAGGACTGAGTAGACTGAGATGATTGCACATTTGTTGCAGCTTGTTTACCATTTCTTTCACTATACTCCTTGAACAAATCAGATAGAATAGTAAGAACTGAATCATTTAGCTCTTTAGCCTCCATACTTTCTTCACCGTAAAGATCCTCAAAGCACAACTTTGCAAACTTCATCTTTCTTGAAGGATAAAATACGCTTGCCACCACCAAAATCTTGTTAATGTTCTTCAACCCATCCCAGTACTTATCAAACTTCTTCAACATCTCCTCAGCCTTAACTTTCAGATCAGCATCGTAGCTATTACAAAGCAACTTCAAATTAGATGCTATGTTTACTATCTCACCATAGCACTTATGGGCATTGAGCTTGGTAGATGCTGAGACAACTAAGGTTGAGTTATAAAAGATAATAAGAAACCTCTCTAGTCTTCCAACAGCACGCCAATCCTCACTTTCAGGAGGTCCGACTCTTTTTTTCCCCTTGTCTAACTCCATGAAATGATCATTGTATGGTTTGTCTTCAAAACCCATCTTATCAAACGCATTTTTGTAAATAAGTGCTCTCTGCAACATCAAGTAGGTTGAGTTCCACCTAGTAACACAATCAAGTGGCAGACTTCCTCTTTTCATCCTACCAGAATCTACCTTAAGCTCAAACGCTCTCTGTCTATTAATTCCAGATCTTACATATGAGATTGCATTGCGAATTGCAGTCACGCTATCATCTATGTCTGACAAGCCATCCCTCACAATCAGATTAATAATGTGACCAACACATCTCATATGCAGAAATTCCCCTTTCATAACTAATGATTCATCAGATATCTCAGAAAAGCTACTTTCAAAAAGCATCAAAGCATTGCTGTTGGCAGTTGCATTGTCCACAGTGATACAAAACACCTTTTCTATTCCCCATTCAGCTAAGCATTCTAAGAGAACAGATGCAATAGTCTTACCTTTGTGATCGGTTACATATTTGAACCCAATGATCAGTTTGTTCAACCGCCAATATGCATCTATGTAGTGAGCTGTTATCACCATATAGCTAGCCCCTGCACGAAGTAAGAAACAAAATGAAAGATTAGTTATCTCAAAAGAGGATCAATAAATAAAATTTAAAAACTGATCCAAAACTATTAGTTACTTGTTACTTGAGACACCCATATGTCTGTGGTGATTGAAACTCTTTGCTTGTTAGCTTTAAACACTTTTTTAAGAGCAACCTTTCTCTTAACATACATCTCTACTATCTTTCTAGTAGCTGTACGTCTTGAATGAGGATTAGGGAGGTTAGTCTACACATAAAAGGAGAGATATATTAACATGGTTTTACATAAAAAATTATCACATGTGTTTAAAATTTTAAAAGATAACATTATTATAATTACCTTATTACAGAAGTGTCTGAAAGCTACACTTTCAACAAAGGAGAGTGGCAGTTGTACAATTATGAGCATTTCGTTTGCTGCTTTACAAAACACATCCTCTGAAATTTTTGCACTCTTCAAAAGACCATCCTTAGTAATGTTCTGTTGGCTCTTAGTATGATCTTGACCATCTTGCCATGCTTTGAATTGCTTGCAACAGTTAAGATGATTGCGCAAATTGGTAGTTCCAGACTTTGTTGGACAAGTGTAGCTCTTTAGACAGTAGTTGCACACGCATTTGTCACGGTTCTCTTTACTTCTTTGGAAGTGTTCCCATACATCAGATCTTGTGGGGAGTACACGTTTTGTTTTACTCTGCTCCTGACTATCTTCAGGTGATTGTTTTCGTTTGCCTCTTCGATCAGACTCTAGAGTATGCAACTCTTCTGCTGCATCTCTGTTTACAGTGCCTTCAAAAGGTAGTGATGATGAATCCATCTGTTAACAAAACGAAATCAATGTTAGTTCAATAATCAACTGACATAATAAAGCAACATCTCTGTTTATATCATAATAAAGCAACATCTCTGTCAATAAACAAAACGACATCTCTGTTTATATCATGTTATAACTCATGTAAAATAAAGCAAGAAGAAAAATCCTAAACTTTCTATTATGCACATAGACACTCTTTCCTATTTTGTATATATAAAGAAGCAATTACCCATTCACTCTTGACACCAACTTACGACCAAAGAAAGCAAAACCAGACTTGGTTTTTGGCTTTAAAACATTAATAAAACATTTTTTTTGATGGACTGTTCTTTCCTTCTCAGACCTCAACTTCCGGTGAGTTCCCATGAAACAGAGCTAGCTCAGAGAACAATAAACTAACTGAGATGCTAACAAGAAACAACAGTCTATGATAACTGCTACACACTACATCATCATTTGGAGAAGTTTCAGAGTCTACAAAGCCCTGTGATGGATCAGATTGAGCAATCGACAAAGAAAATAAAACAAGATACGGACTCAGCGGTGGAAAAAAAAATGAGAACAGAGTAGGAGAGCATCATCTAACATGAAACATGTTCTTATACCTTCGACATGTTCTTATACCTTCCATTCATATATGCTCGTAACTCTTTATAAACATAAATGACCAGATAAGTGGATATAAAAAACAGTAACATGCATGTCAAATATAGCCAGTGTATAGAACTTCCAATATATGAAACGAGTTTATATATGCTACAAGAAAAATCATAAAAATTTATTACAAAATATAGCATCATCTAACATGAAACATGTTCTTATACCTTCGACATGTCTCTAACTTAATCAAGTAATCAACTAACAGAAACAAAAAGAGAAGAAACTTATACTATTTCAATTTAGAAAAGAAGAGGATTTACCTTTGATTTCTTTCTCCTTGTCGAAGAAGGAGAAGAAGCCGAAGATAGAAGACTTTTGGTAGGTTCCAGTTTTGAAAATCAAAGGTCGTATAGGGTAGGTTTTGAAAACTAGATTCAGAGAATTTCGGGTAGCTGAAGAGATTTAGGAAAGGGGGTAAATATTAGGGTTACTTCCTATATATAATTTCGGGTTGGTTCGGGTATTATTTCGGTTATCGGGTATAACCTATCGGGTACGGGTAACCGAAGTCACTGAATCCTATAACCGTTCATTTTTTTTTTAAATTCGGTTCGGATTCGGGTTCGGGTTTTTCGGTTCGGTTTGGGTTCGGGTTTGGGTTTCGGTTAATATGCCCACACCTATCTCAAACAATAAATCCTAAAAATAATTTATAAAATTCATAAAAAAATATTTTTATAGAGGAAAAATAGAAATCATGTAACCACAAATATTTGTAGATAATGTAAATTTATATCAACTAAAATTGAATTGTTTTCAACCTAGATGAATTAATGTAGAATGAGTCATGGTATTCATTGGTTTAGGGTTTAGTAACATATGTGATAGTATTGTAGGTAATTTTAGACGTAGATTTTGAAATCTATCTTCTTAACTTTTTTTTTTGAATTTGACGAATATGTGTTAGTGATCCTCTAATAAAATGATTTTAAACACTTTCTAAGTTTATTTTATGTTTAAGGAAGTGTTTTTTTGGTTAGTTAATTGATTTAGGGTTTCAGAAGACTTCCAAAAGACTTCCCGGGATGTCTTCTAACATATAATGCAGTAGAAGACTTCAAGGAAGACTTCACGGAAGACTCCGAGAAGACTTCTCAAGAAGTCTTCCAAACCAAACTCGAACTTAATTTACATTCAATTTGAAATTAACCGGAAAAAACCAAAATATATTTAACCTAACCTGATAATTTACCGTACATATAAATAGTAGTTTTTAACTGTTTTTTTCACTTTTCGGTGTTTCAGAAAAAAAAAATTGGTGAAAACCCTAGCCTCCTCTTCTAAGGCGATTACTGTGACGATTTCCGACGAATCTCTTCCGACTACCGGTTCCTCTTGATTTCAGATCTGAAACCGTTCGTTCGTTTCTCCCCTTGACTTCTTCCTCTATTTCTTTCCTTTCCGACCTCAAGTTGACCCATTTGTCCGTAAGTCTCCCGGAAGTCTGCCGTAAATCTTCATGCACCCGTAAGTTTTCATGGAAGTCATTCGTAAGTGTTCATGGTAGTCATCCGGAAGACTTCATGGAAGTCATCCGGAAGACTTCATGGAAGTCATCCGGAAGACTTCATGGAAGTCATCCGGAAGACTTAATGGAAGCCATCCGGAAGACTTAATGGAAGCCATCTGAAGTCTTCCGTAAGTCTTCCATGAAGTCTTCCGTAAGTCTTCCATGAAGTCTTCCGTAAGTCTTCCATGAAGTCTTCCGTAAGTCTTCGGTAAGTCTTCCGTAAGTCTTCGGTAAGTCTTCCGAAGTCTTTCGAAGTCTTCCGAAGTCTTCCGAAGTCTTCCGAAAGTCTTCCGAAGTCTTCCAAAGTCTTCACAGTCTGTATGTTAGTATAGAACTCTTGGTGTGTTTGTTTTATGTTTGAGATGTTGTTTTATCATTGTTTGCAGGCTATACAATGGAATTACCAGTACTCCCGAAGAGGTTGTTCACCCTAGGGGAAAAGCCGATTCCAATGAAGAGCATTGGATATCATACTAATGACCCCAAATTACTTCCTACCGTAAAGGATGCTCTCCATGCTGATGAATAGGAAGAGCTGAAGAACTCTAGGTTGGGAGTCTTCATAAAGTTCTAGGAGTTGGACTTTGGTTGGGCGTCTAGGATGGTTAACTATATGCTCTGTTTTCAGCTCGATGTCAAGAAGAAGTACGAGCTGTGGAGTCTCATTGGTTCAGAGCCGTTAAGGTTTTTACTTATTGATTTCGAACATCTCATCGGTCTTAACTGCGACTATGTTGAGCATGTGGATAATCCTCATGTAGGGCTAACAGAGGATTTTTATCGGTTCTGGGAGTTGATGGGTGTTGATATCGACTCTGGTCCAAGCTCCCAGCAAATAGTGGTGGCGTGTGGGAGATGTGAACAGTGGTCTCAGGATGACCGTATGAGGCCGGGATACCTTGCCATCTACACAGGATTCATTGAAGGACGAAAGTCCACATCCGCTACACGGGCTAGTCCTGCCAGGCTAGTGATGAATCTTGAAGAGTTTGAGGCCTACCCATGGGGGAGATTGACGTTTAAGATCCTTATGGACTCTGTGAAGGCTAAGGATTTGACAAAATCTTATACCATTGATGGGTTTATTCAAGTACTCCAAGTCTGGATCTACTTCGCTCTGCCAGACTTTGCTGCGAAGTATGGAAAGCCCATACGAAACAAACCTAGTCCTCCTCTGCTCGCTTATAAGGGGCATAAAGGACAAAAAAATATCAAAGAGGGTATCTGCACACAGGTATGTCTCAGTATCTAACTTGATATGGTAGTGATTATTGTCTCAGTATCTAAATTGATATTCATTACTTACCTGCAGACTCGTGTGGTCAACCTAGTGGTGAAGGAGCTTGCTGAATTGTTCCCGCAGTGGGACAATGATAACACCGATGAGGCAGTTGAGAACCTCGTGAATCTCATCTGTGGTGGTGAACGCAAGATGAAGTGGGGCAAAGAGTGCTGGCCAGACATTGGTACTAAGCCGTGGACCAATCCAAAGGTCATCATTGTCAAGGAGGAATCTCTTGAGCTTCCTTTCAAGGAAGAAAGAAGAGCCTCGAAGAAACCTTTTATTGAGTCTCGTACTGAGGCTCCTTCTGAGGATCATACTGAGGCTCATGCTTCTTCTGAAGCTCGTACTGAGGCTCCTTCTGTTTCATGGAGTGGGCTTAAGAAAGAAGATCTTGAACAAAGTTTCAAGAACTTGACGAAAGTTATGACTGATGGGTTTGGGCAGTGCCTAAAGGAGATCAAGCTTCTTGCCGATAGGATTGAAGCTGTGGATAAGAAGGTGAGAATCAACCACAATGAACTTTAACTCACAGTTTCAGAACTGGATAATACTGCACACGAACTGGGGGTTAGTACTGAAACCTCTCCCAAAATCAAAAAGAAGAGGAATACTAAGAATAAGAAGTAAACTCAAATTTGTTTCATTTGTTGATTGGTACATTTGTTTCATTTGTTGATTGGATGATACATTTGTTTCATTTGTTGATTGGTACATTTGTTTCATTTGTTGATTAGAACCTTTGGATTGAACTCGAATTTGCTGAGTGATAGTGTGAATGGGAAGAAATCAGGAAGTGTCAACAAAGACACTGACCAAAAACAAATGAGTAGCATCAATGCACCTCGGCTCCCGGAGGTTGAAGATCCAAGTGTTGTCATGATGGACAAAACTGAGCCAACTAAATCAGACTTGGATAGGGAGGAGGAGAGACGCCGGATAAAGAAAGATGCTACCATGGCATACTTCAGGGGAAAGAGTAAACGAGAGAGGAAGCTTGCTGCATCACAGCAGTCTCCTTATCAGGGCAACAACACAGCCAAAGTGATCGTGCCGAACAAGAAGGCTGGTCTTGGCTATGATCCGTTTGCTCCCCTTGACAAGAATAAGAATAAGTTGCTTATTGAATTTTTGAAAAAAGATCCGTAAGTACTAATCTCCCACAGAACATTAAGTTGGTTGTTGTTGTTTGTTGATCTAGTTTTGCTGTTTTCAGGAGTCATAGAATATCTTTTGATTAAAGACCACCGGGGCCAAGTCTATGGTATTCCACCATCCGAACACCCCTAAAATGGCTCCACGACTCGGTAAGATTTTTAAGGTTTACTTGTGGAAGTCTTCTGGAAGTCTTCTGGAAGTCTTCCGGAAGAAGTCTTCTGGAAGTCTTCCGGAAGAAGTCTTCCGGAAGTCTTCTGGAAGTCTTCCGGAAGTCTTCTGGAAGTCTTCCGGAAGTCTTTTGTATGTCTTCAGGGGGAAGTCTTCTGACTTGTTATGCCTTCTTGAAGTCTTATGCCTTGTTATGTTTACAATGCAGCATATGGATGGTTATATCAATTTACTGAGGCAGCGGTTTCAGAGGCATCCAGAGCACTTTAGGAGTGAGAAGCTTTGCATTCTTGATCACGTGTTTAGCAGAATGTGGACGTTCAAGTACCCAGACTTTAAGAGATCAGAGCCCGATGCAAATGGGTTAGGAAGGATGCTCCCTGCAGGGAGTTGAGATTTTTATGCTGGTATACTACCCAGATTTTGCCAAAAAAATAAGGTTTGGCGATCGGATGTGGATGACATTTATGCGCCAGTGAACTTCAAGAATGATCACTTGATTGCTATTTGGGTTTCCATTCCAAATAGGCACATCACCATCTGGGACAACATTATAAACCATATTAGACCTGCTCAACTCTCCGATTTAATGGAGCCTTTTGCCAAGATGTTACCTTATGTGCTTGTGGAATGTGCTGCCTCCGTCGAAGAACGTGTGAAATACACACTAGAGCCATTCACATATGCGAGAGTGTCTGACGGAGTACCTCAATGTAGTGCTGGTGATTGTGGTGTGTTCATCTTGTAATACATTGAGTTTCATGCTCTTGGAATAGAATCATTTCCTCCTGGCTTATCTGATAAGAACGTCAAGAGCATTAGGGAGAAGATGGCTACTGACCTATTTAATGAGACCCCTGGCAACAATGGAGAAACCGATATTGAGGGCTTGGATATGTATGATTGAACTAATATTTTGTACATAATTCTAATCTTTTGTAAACTTGAACTAATATTTTATCCATAATTCTAATTCTAATGAAGGAACCTATTCAAACACAGTACATAAGACATAAGATAAGTTCATAAGACATAAGATAAGTTCATAAGACATAAGTTCATAAGAACGTAAGTTCATAAGACATCCAGACGACTTACCAAAGACTTACAGATGACTTACAGACGACTTCAAGAAGACTTTAAGAAGATACCCTCCGAAAGACTTACAGAAGAGATCCAGATGACTTACCGAAGACTTATAGAAGACTTACAGACGACTTCAAGAAGACTTTAAGAAAATACCCTCCGGAAGACTTACAGAAGACATCCAGACGACTTACCGAAGACTTATAGACGACTTACATACGACTTCAAGAAGACTACAGAAGATACCCTCCGGAAGACTTACAGAAGACATCCAGACGACTTACCGAAGACTTACAGACGACTTACAGAAGACTTCAAGAAGACTACAGAAGATACCCTCCGGAAGACTTACAGAAGACATTCAGACGACTTACTGAAGACTTACAAACGACTTACAAACGACTTCAAGAAGACTTACAGAAGATTAGTTCTCACTATTTGGACAATTTGAACGTGTATGACCAGGTTGTCTGCAGTTTGAGCAGCTATAATCCTTGTGTAGCTTCCGCGGTTTGTGTCCTCTCATCCTAGATAGCTCCAACCAAAATTTCCATCTTGATTTCTTTTGTTGCCCTGGACCACGCTTTACATCTGGAGGAAAACAAGTTCGAGACTCAACTTCTCCACCACAAGGATATATATTCTGTGAGTATCCTGCATACAAATATTCCTTCGAGTATAGGGGGCACACAAGTGTTGCAATATGCCGATTAGCAAAGGTTCCAGCTGCTATAGCATGCGAGCAAGGTATTTTCTCGATTCCATAGACACCACATTCACACTTACTATGTTCCAAATCGACAACACAGTCACGTTTGCCACCTGACACAAAGAATCGACTTCTATCAATTGGTTGGACAATCATCTTATTCGCTAACTCCTCACGAATCGCGACTATGTTCAGTTGTGAGATTCAGAGCATTTTCTCGCCTTTTCCAATACCACCTTCCTAACTTTTCCCTTATAAACTCCAAAAGAAACACTATGGGAAATCCTCTTGCTCTCTTGAGAGCGGAGTTAATAGATTCAGCTATGTTGCTCGTTTTTATATTGTACCTTTCTCCATGACAATGAACCTGTGACCATAGTCTCACGTCCGCTTCCTCCAAATATGTTGCCAGTGTCGGGTTAGCATTCCAGATCTCCTCCATGTAGCGGTTAAAGTCGAAGAGTGTATGAGCATAAGCAGCGCCTTTAACCAAGTACAATAGATGCTTCCCTTTATACTTTTGGACAATGTTCTGTTGTAGGTGATAATAACATATTCCTCAGGTTGCCCAAGGGAACACCTTTTCACACGCGCTTTTAATGGCTCTATGTCGGTCGGAGACTATCATCAAAGCATGCTGATCAGATACACAACTCCTCAGTTGTGTGAAAAACCATTCCCAAGCATCATCATCTTCTATATCTACGATTCCAAAAGCCAATGGAAATATCTGAAAATTACCATCTTGTGCAGCTGCAACTAACATAACACCTTCATACTTCCCACTTAGGTGAGTCCCATCCACCACGATGACCCTTCTTTGATACTGAAAACCAGCAATAGAAGCTCCAAATGATATAAATAGATACTTAAATCTATTCTCAGCATCAAGTTTTATACTAGTCTTAAAACCCAGATTTGCTAACGAGATTTGTTCCAAATATGAAGGCAGCCTCTCATACCCTTCTTCTGCTGATCCTCTTACCAATTTTTGAGCATGTAACAATGCTCTGTATGAAGTGGTGTAATCTAGAGTCATGCCAAACATGTTCCTCATTGCATCTTGGATATGCTTCAGATTTAACCCATCAATAATTCCAACGCGATCTATGAAAAGCTGACCAACATACTTCGCATTAAAATGTTTCCGGTGAGCCCGTCGTTCAGACACAGAACATGTATGAGTCTTCACATACTTTGTTACCTAAAACGTGTTTGTTCCATGTTTCACACTCGCTCTAAGCTTCCATGTGCACCCAGGAACACGACATTTTGCTACAAGTAGTGTTTTAGTGGTCTTGTATATTTTGAAGGAGAATTTATGCTTCACCGCTGTCAACCGCAACTCTGAAACCAATGCCGCTTTAGTGATAAAACTCTGACTGACATAGATATTGGTGTCAACTATCCCATTAGAGCTTTCTCATTCATTAGCATATGTCTCTTTGAAATTCTCAAAACATATATCTTCTTCCTCTTCATCTTCCTCTTCCTCTTCTTCTTCCTCATCCTTAACTCTTCCATACTCACTGTAATCTCCAAACTTATCATCCACTTCAGCAACATACTTCTCCTCCTCATCATTTTTATTTTGAGGCAAATTATCATCATCTTCCACTTCATTTTCTTCTTCTCCTTCAACAGCTAGGTTTCCTTCAGCATTGGCATCATTGACATTCCTCATCTTGCCTCGTCTTGATACACAAAGACGTACAACATGTGTTTTACTTATCTTGATCAAGTTCTGAACTTGTCTATCACTTGTAACATGAATAAGAGGAGTATCAGGAGCTATTTGTTGCATTACTGCGTCTGGTAACAAGTAAGTTAAATTCACAACCTCAGCGTTCTTATCCAGGTTAAAATCTTCTACAACCATTTCAACAAGTTCATCATATGTAGAATTATCACTCAAAAAGAACATTCTCGCTCATTTGACATTATCAACCACAAAATTTCAAGAATTATCTTTCATCAACCATTCTCCGTAAACAACAGGTAACTGAAGCATCATCTGAAAAAATCAAATTAAAACACATTAGCAAACGCACAACATCATATTAAAAAAAATGAGAAGACTTCTTAAGAAGTCTTCTCCGTTTAGCTAATTGAAGTTTAATAAAGATTGACGTAGAAGACTTCTTAAGAAGTCTACCCTGAAGAAAACTTCTAAAGAAGTCATCCATAGAGAAGACTTCTAAAGAAGTCTTCCGTCTAGTTCACTTTTGCAATTGTAAATTTACGGAGGAAGACTTCTCTAAAAGTCTACTCTGTAGAAGACATATTGAAAAGTCTTCCTTTGTAAATATTGGCTTACTTTTGATTTTGAAAAATTCTCGAAATTTCGAGAGAAGACTTCCCTAGAAGTCTTCTCGGATAAACATGTTGGTTTTGCAATTGACCGATTGTTGTCAGAAATTTGACTTCTGTAGAAGTCTTCCGGCGTTCTTCTTTATAACATGAAGTCTTCTTAGCGTCGCCAGAAGTCTGCCTGGGTTACTTTTGCAATTGAGAATTAATAGCAAAACATTAAATATTATTGACCTCTTAAGAAGTCTTCTCTCGTTACCAAATGTTTGACTAGAAACCCAGAATAAAACTTGAGAAGACGTCTAGAGAAGTCTTCCTCTGGAAGACTTCTGGAGAAGTCTTCTCATTAATATTTAATGTTTTGCTATTAATTCTCAATTGCAAAAGTAAGCCAGGCAGACTTATGGTGACACTGAGAAGACTTCATGTTATAAAAACGAAGACTTCCCTAGAAGTCTTCCCGGAAGACTTCTAGAGAAGTCTTCTACAGAAGTCAAATTTCTGACAAATTTCGGTCAATTGCAAAACTAACCTGTTTATCCGAGAAGACTGCTAGGGAAGTCTTCTCGGTTTTGCTTGTTTTTTTGTAATCAAAGGAAATTTAGAAGACTGCTGGGGAAGTCTTCTAGTCAAAACACGCAAAAGGTCAATTGCAAAACTAACCTATGCATTGACCAGAAGACTTCTCTAGAAGTCTTCTTCGCGAACAAATCTGAAAAACAATATCGATTTCATACCTTGGACCGTCAGATGACTTGCTTAGGCTTCTCCAAGCACACAGAACTTCAATACCCAAGCTACCAATCCGTTACACTATGAATATTACAAAGTTTGGAATAAAATTTTTGGGTTTTTTGAATGATTTTTTAAGGAAAGTGAAAGACATGTGGTTTGAATGCACAACAAATGAGATAGTAAGAGAAAAATTCATTTTTTTGTCATTAAGACCTTCAAATTGGTTGTTCATGGTAGCTCGGGGATTGATGGCAATGACAATATTATAAATATTTGGTGAAGATAAGGATGATAGAGTAAAAGACTTATTTAAAAAAAAAGCAATAGCATTTTTGTGAATAACTCGGAAATTTAGGGTGAATAAGGCAAATAAAAGTTCCAAAAAATAGTAGGTTAGTTTTGCATTTGAGTTAAAATTTTGAGTCACTTTTGCAAAACACCCAAATTATAATCTTGGAAATATTTTTTATTTATCTATTTTGATAAAAATATATTTTAAAAAATTCTATAGAATTAAGAGAAAATTTTGCTAGGTATATAATTATCAAAACGTAAAACTAAATAATATTTCTAGAATCTATAGATATTAAAAAGAAAAGTGTTATAGGATTAGAAAATTACAATTTTAAAAAAAACAGTATCATTTTTTGAATGTTGGTTTTAGTAATGAAGTTATAAAAAAAATATAATTAAATAACATTTCAAAAAATTTAAAATATTATTAGATTTATATTGTACTATATATTTATTGTTAAATAAATGATAATTTTGTGTTATTACCATATTATAATTTTTTTGCCAAAAATAAAATTAATATTTAGTGTAAAAGTCAATGTCATAATTAAATTCAGTCCATGTCATCATTGTTAGCATAACATGTTAACATTTTTTTCAAAATCAATATGATGATGACATGTGATAAATTATTTTTCAAATAATGTATAGGAGATATTTAATAAATAACCAAAAACAGTGTTATAAAGTTCTATGAAAAAAATATTAAATTATAACCTATATGTTTTATCATTTTATCGCATAAATCAAAATAAAAAATCCTAGTATATGTTATTTGAAAAAAAAAGTAGAAGAATCAAATATATGTACGCCTTTAATGCGAAATCGAGTTGTTGGAAACGTTCAATATGGCCGGTGGCTTTAATCTGACAATAAATCAATAATATGAGCTGACGTATATTTAATAATGTCCACATTATGGTGCATGAAAAAAAATAAAACAAGTCGAAAAATAGTAGTATAATTTAAAATTCAAACACAATTGGGGGCACACGTACAACGATTACTTCAACATTGCATGTGGAACCGACGCTGCTCCACCCTGGCTCCTCCTCGTACCCAGTTACCGTTAAGAGCGGGCAAAGTGTCCTCTGAAGTCTGAACTTTGAAGTGAGGGCTAATATGTAATTTTGTATCGATCCAAGTCACTTGTAGTTTACG
Source organism: Moricandia moricandioides (assembly GCA_905132885.1). Taxonomy (NCBI): domain Eukaryota; kingdom Viridiplantae; phylum Streptophyta; class Magnoliopsida; order Brassicales; family Brassicaceae; genus Moricandia; species Moricandia moricandioides. Next base: position 43,566 of record CAJHQQ010000718.1, read on the forward strand.
AATTATGGCCGAATGTATTACAACAACTTCATCGGCTGAATTTTTGATATCTTCGTTTCATATTGTGAAATTGCGCTAAGATAAAGCTGTGTCAACAGTGAACAAAATGAACTTGAAACGTTAACAATAACAACATAAGAATCAAATCATTTTGAGCCTTGTAGCAGGTTTAACCGGACTGGTTTATAACAGATATTAAGACAGGCCCGGTTTCCAAATTAATAAGAAGGATTGAAAAACCCAAATTTTTTTTTGGAAGAAACTATATCTGGCAATTTGTTCATAAAGTTTTATTTGTTGTTTGGGCCATGACTGATTTCCTTGCTATCATCCGCAAATGCAACGTTTACGGTTGGTAGAAATTGTTGGCGTTTTGCAACAATTATAAAAAACACTATAAATCGCTTCAAACCGTAAGAAATCTCTAAAATTCAAAAGCTGGTTCCAGTTAGGATTTAGAGCATCTCCATCCCACTCCAAAACTTACTCCATTTTTGAGTAATTTATGGAGTGGGAATGGAGATTTCCTTACGCCTACGGGAGGGTAAATTTTTTTTCTTCCAGAAAACTATATAAATATAACATAAAAAGATACAATTAAAATTTTAAATTGAAATAATAGAGATACAAATATATATATACAATATTTTAAACAAAAATATTTTTTTTATTTTTTTTTAAATTTATAGTATTTATAACTATAGTTTTTATATTTATTATAATAATATGATTTTTCATATTTCTATAATTATATAAAATGTAAATATTGTTAACCAGTCATAAGTATCTCGCGAACGCAACAATTTTTAACCGTTGTACCAGTCGTCCAAATCTCTTAATAACGATTAAAATTGAAACCACCCGCATCCGTAAATACCCGCAACCGTAACTGTAACCGCTGCAATTACACCAGTCATGCCTTTAGTCGTTTACTTCGGAGTCAAGAACGAAACTTGGAAATGCTAAAGTTACTTCCCTGCAAATCATAAACGTTCATGTTACTAATTAAATATAAACATGTCAACAATATCAAAAATAAGCATTTGTTATTATTGTTTTCAATAAACTAGACATGGGCATTCGGATCTTCGAGTCAGATTTGGGTTGAGTCTTTTTGGGTCCGAACCTTTCAGATCTTAGATATTTAGATCCAATAAGGTAATTAGAATTTATTTCTTCGGCTTCGGTTACGATCATATTTTTGAAAATCCAATTATCCAAACTTTTATCCAATTATCCAAATTATATTTTTGAAAATCTAAAATTCTACCCTAAACCCAAAACCATACCCGAAAACTCGAAATCAAAAACTTAAAAATACACATAATATCAAAAATATTCTAAAACACCCATATATACCTAATATATATTAAAAGTTTGAGTATTTCAGATGCCCATCGGATCTCGGATTCGGTCGGGTCAGATCAAAAATCCACGGATTCTACGCAACAAAACCGAATAGGGTAAACAGATCGGTTCAATTCTTACCCAAACCAAAAAAAATTTGAATCGGTTTTGGGTCGGTTTTGGGTCGGGTCTTCGGTTCCGGATAAAATTCCTAGACCTACAAGAAACTATGGTATATTATTACCTGAGGTAGGGCAAAGTCATGTTCTTTAGGATTGAGGGATTCTTAGCGACGAGCTCTTTCCACTCTTCTTCATCAATTTTGCCATCTCTGTTCGTATCAACCTCAACCATCGTCTGTATATATATTAATCCAACCAGCCCCGAAATTCATTTGTTCAGCATCAGATATGAACATATAGAAAATATCTCTTTGTCAAAAAAAAGACATTTAGAAAATATTTATGTTAAAATAGATTTGACGTATATATAGGCTAATAGGCATATATAACAGCACCTGTTCGACGATGGCTTCAATAGATTCTTCCGATAGTTCTAAGTCTGTTTCACCAAGTAGTGCGCCCACCATTCTCTTCAACTATATTTCCATGCACCAACATCAAATTAAAACATGTTTGTGTGTGCATCTACCAAGACACACGCTTATTCAATTTTTGTTTTACGTGAAAGGATTTCATCATTCTGTGTAGCAAAATTTATTTATTTATAAATACCATAATACGAGTAGATAGATTATTCTATAAGTACCTCATGGCGCTCGATGAAGCCAGTTCCATGAAGGTCATACAGCTTGAACATAACTGCCATATTACAACATTATATAGTGGTTTACTTATGTTAAGATCATATTTGTCAAAGCATGATGTTGAGGTTAAACACAAAATTGCAAGTCAACACTTAAATATTAGATTTCAAAGAGTTCACGGGAATGCTTCTTATTGTAATGACGTGAAATTTTATGGTTGTAAGCTAAAGATAACAACAAAATAAGAAAATTACGTCAATGGGTTTAAAGATAAAGATAAACATGTGGATTTTGAATTTATCTAAAATACAACTAGGATTAGGAACTCTATGAACGATATAAAAGAGTTTAAGAAATTGTTTTGTGTTTTTCAGGCTTTGACAAATTTAGAAAATGTGTCTGCAAAGTCAGATAACTAGAGAGAAAATGTGCAAGATATTAGATTGATTGTTTAGGAGATTAGAGATTGGTCAGTGACAATTCATGTATGTGAATACGTATAATTCTGACTAAACAGAAACAAGTGTTCTTTGTTTAAAAAAATTATAATAAAATAATCTTATTTGGAAAAAGCAAACGTGTTCTTTGATATATATGTGTTCTAGGTTTTACGTTAATCCCTCAAATACGAACACAATGTATAAAGCTATACGTACATGAGGACTTTTCATGTTCCGGAGTGTGTGGATGGAAGATGCTTAGTGAACGAACGAATTCACCAAACTCAATCACACCGTTTCGTTTCCTATCAAACATGTAAAACACCTGCACAGATTATTTATAGTTAATACCAACACATCCATTTTTGGTATCCTTAAACCCAAAACATATATATAGTCTATGGGAATGGAACACATGGGAATTGAAGTACGAACCCTGTCCGCAAATAGATTTTGCCTACTGCTGTTTCTGAACAATGCCAAAAGAAACTCTTCCTGCTTATAAATAACGTCATATAATATATATATAGATCCATATAATATTCACTGATGTGATTTTTAGAGTAAACGCTTAATCATATTTCTCACACCTTTTAATGAAAATCCGCTAAATAGAAAATACCTTATGGATAAGACCATCGTCGATAATGGATGTACTTAGCTTCTTGAATAAATTGTGTAAAGCCTCTATTTCATTCACCGTAACTGCATATGTTTATCAATTACATATATATATATAGCCTCTATATATAGCTTCATAAATGCATATGTTTCGAAATTACAGCTCATACTCTTTATAACTAGACATGTGTGTCATCTACTGAAACTTCTTCTTAGTTAATTTTATTTATTTAATGTAGCAGTTGTGAGTTTTTTTTTTTGTTTGTTTGTTTGACTTACATGGAGTTTCAGATGCAAGAACCTGAGGGTCCTCATATCCAGGAGGATGCTTTGTTCGCTTCAACGAAAAGCGTTTCACGAATGCCAACATGTTCAAAAATTTGACCTTCAATTTTTGATTAAATTCTATTAATTAGTTCGGATGGTTCTGCTAAATGGCAGATAAATTAATATGGTTCTGCTAAGATAACAAAATAAAAAAACTTCTGGTTCCTGATTTAAATTTTTTTCAGTGATTTATGTGATTTTTCGGATTATACATCATGATAAACAACAAAAATATAAATGAAATTTGGATTTAACAAATAGTAAAGCATAGACGGATGAATCTGGTTTTGAGCTTATGATCTGACGATCTAATTATCAGAAGTTAAATTCATGACAACAGATCAAATATACTTCAAACTAAAAATAGTCAAACCTACTAAACTCTTGAGGTTTTCACAATATGCCATATATTTTGATATGACCACGTAGGAACCCTCAAGATCCAAACGAAACAGGAGAAAAGAAGTATAAAGAAGAAAAGAAACAAGCCTACAAAACCAAATCTTTTTTGTCAGGACAATCAAAGGAAAAATTAAAACCCACATCGTACAGATCTATGTTTTTGTAACAAAGAGACCACAAATCATAAGACGATGATTGTCAAAAGAAATCATGTTACCTTGATGATCTTGTCTTCAGTTTCCTATTGGTTGGATTTAGATTTGGTGGTCTTCCATTTTCGGTGTTTGAGAAGACTTTCTGTTTTTTGTCTGGGTGCTTTTGTGATCGGTGGGGAAAAATAAAGGTTTGTTCTCTAGGTAACATTGATTGCTGTTAATTTAATACTACTTCATTAAGTTCAAGAATCATTTAAAATTAAAAAAAAAGGTGTGACTATACAATTTTTGATTTGACCAATATTATAGTAATTGGTAATATATAAAGTGGCACATAAATAATTATATACACTTTCTAACGAGTGATAGTTACGCGAATCATTAGACACAAACACAACTAAGACAATCGCAAATGTTAATGATTATTTTTTATTTTTTATTTTTTATTTTTTAAAAGCCGACCTTCGCTTATGCTCATTTGTTTTAAAAAGTTCATATATGCATTGTCTTCATGTTTAATAAAACTGTATTACTTTGCTATTGTTGTTGATACTGGAGTATATTTTATCACTGTTTCAAAATGGTTTGCTTGGAATAAATTTAATATAATTTACAAAAGAATTTAAAAAAGCAACAACACTGGATCATAAAAAAGTCAAAGACATGTGAAAAAAACTATCATGAAAGCGGAACCAGATAGCAACAACAAGATAGGAGACGGCTGATAAAGCTCACTAATGAGCTAGGGGGATGGAGATACAGAACAAACTCTGAGCTTTGTTTTTAGGAACGTAGACACTTAGAGCATCCTTATCCTAGAAACACATTAGTGTTTCTTAATCTTTTTTTAATAGTACTTAAAGAGAAAAGTTGAATAAGAGACCTAATTAAAAACCTTGAGATTTTGTGACCTACATTGCAAGTCTCTTATTTAAGGTTTCTTAATAATAAAAAAATATTAAACTTATTTTATTAGAAATTATTAATTAAAAGATAAAAAAAAGATAACATTGAAACATGAATTTTTAAATAAAAACATTAAAACAAAGATTAATAAAATAAACGAGATTTTTTGAAAAAGCATCCGAGCTTAGTTGTCGTCTTCATCACCGGCATATTTACGCCATATATGCTCAACTAAATCATATTTCAGTTGGTGATGTATTGGGTTATCACGAATTCTTGCTCGAGTATCCATCATATTTGCGATATTTGAAGGGATATCTCTACCGATAACATCATCAACATGCGAACTTCCGTTTTCTTCTCCTTGGAAATACTCTGAAACATAATTTAGACAGTATCCATCTCGTTCGTCTTGTACTATCATATTATGGAGTATGATACATCCTCTCATAATATTCCCTATTTTTACTTTATCCCAAAAGAGCACCGGATTTTTAACAATGGCAAAGCGAGCTTGCAAAACTCCAAAAGCACGCTCGACATCTTTTCGGACAGCTTCTTAACGTTGAGCAAATAAAACTGCTTTCTGCGTTTGTGGTAAAGAAATAGATTGGATAAAAGTTGCCCATTTCGGATAAATACCATCGGTGAGATAGTAAGCCATATGGTACTGTCTTCCATTGATGGAAAAAGTGACGTTCGGAGCATGACCATGAATTATGTCATCAAAAACAAGTGAACGATCAAGAACATTGATATCATTTAATTTACCTGGAAGTCCAAAAAATGCATGCCATATCCAAAGATCGTATGAAGCAACCGCTTTTAAAACGATTGTTGGTTTACCCGAATCACGAGAATATTTCCCTTTCCAAGCGGTGGGACAATTCTTCCACTCCCAATGCATACAATCAATGCTTCCTATCATCCCGGGAAATCCACGTACTCTCCAACATGAAGTAGTCGTTGAAGATCAGCTGGTGTTGGTCTTCTTAGGTACTCATCTCCAAATAAATTGATTATTCCTTCCACGAAATGTTCCACACATAACCGAGTTGTTGTTTCACCGAGCCGGAGGTATTCGTCGACCGTATCAGCCGCAGAACCATATGCCAAGACACGAATGGCTGCAGTACACTTTTGAAGGGGGGAGAGACTGTTCCTTCCGAGACCATCTTTCTTTTCGCGAAAGTATTGAACTTCGTTGGAGAGCCGATCAACAATGTGCATGAACAATGGCTTGTTCATTCTAAAACGTCTCCGGAACAAATATTCGGGTTACGTGGGAGTATCACTGAAATAATCATTCCACAAATGGATATGCCCTTCTTCGCGATTTCTTTTGATATAAATTCTTTTTTTCCTTTCTTTCCTTGTTTCTTCTTGAAGACGATTGGTAAATGTCTCAAAGGTTTGTTCAAAATATTGATCAAAAGCTTCATCAAGTGCATCATCCATTGAATCTTGAAAATTGTTTTGAGAAGAAGAAGCCATATTTTTTTAGTTTTGATTGTTTTGTATGGTGAAATGAGAGAACATGAAGTTGTGAATTGGCTTTGCTTTTGGATAGTGAATTAGTTTTGATTGTTTTGTATGGTGAGAAGAGAGAAAATGAAGTTGTTATATATAGAGAATGTTACAAAACTAGTCCGTGACACAAAATTACAATAAATCCACATGCATACATAACTCCACATGCATACAAAACTAGTACGTGACCCAACTAGTTGCTCGTGACACAAGAAAAGTACACAAGAAAAAGACAAGACTCCACATGCATACACCAGTCCGTGACACATGCTTCTTCCACTCCCAACGCTCTTGAAAGTCACAAGAAGAAGACAGAGAGATTAAGTCAGTTTCAAGAACAAAACAGAGACATAATAACAAGAACACAAGATATTTTTTATAGGCAAACAAAAAGAGCACAAGATATTTTTATAGGCAAACAACAAGAACAAAAAATATTTTTATAGCCAAGCAACCAACTAGAAGCTGAAACATAACCGAGAGCTACACTTAGATTAAGCAGACAAGCAAAAGAAAAACATATCTGATAGCTACTCTTATATTAAGTAGCCAAGAAAAACATGATTGATAAGTTACACTAGATCCCTGCAGACACCAACGCTTCTATGAGCTTCTTCTTCAGACTTTCTTCTGCATCATCTAGGTGTCCTTGTCTTGCAACTAGTTGGGAAAGTAGGTTCATCTTCGAGAGCGTTTGCTTCATGATCATATCCTCCTTCTTCAGTTCCCACATATGATCAAAGTCTTCCCGCTCCTTTCCCTCAATGACCGGCTTCTTCCCACGCCTTTTTGACTCCTTAACACCCACGGGACGACCTTCATCATCATTTTCATTCATCTGAGAGCTTACAGAATGTGAACCATCCACAAACTTCCTCCTTTTCGAACTGCTATCATTTTTCTCTTTAGAGAGTTGACACCACTTCTGGTCATAGCAAAGCTCCTTCCAAGCATGTTCACATGTGAACTTCTTTTTATGGTAGTTGAAATAGATTTCGTGGGCTAATTTGAGCACATCATTATCATTCATTCCACTGCTTTTCTCTCTGGTTGCTGCTTCATAAGCCCCACAAAACTTGGAAACTGCTTCATTCAGCTTGTGCCAACGTTGCTTGCATGGAGTAACCCCTCTTTGATCACTCTCACCAATCTTGGGACTAGCCGAGAAGTATGTTTCAACTCTTATCCAGAAAGAGTCTGCCTTTTGCTCATTGCCTATAACCGGATCTTTGCTCGTGTTCAACCACCCGCTAATAAGTACTATATCTTCTGTGACAGTCCATGTCCTCCGTTCCTTACGCTCAGCTGGAAGCTCCTTACGTACACTGCCTACGAACGGGGGTTGCGAGGAAGAGAGTGAAACACTTCCTTGACTGCCAAACACAACATTTTGTTGACTATTAGATAGGTCAACAAAATTTGCGGAGTCCTGAAATGGATTGTAATCCATTTTTGAAGTCAAGGAGAGAGGAGAAAGTGGAGAAAGAGGAGAAATAGGAGAAATAGGAGAAATAGGAGAAAAAGGAGAAGAAGGAGAAAGAACAAGAAGGTGCATTCATGTGTTGGAGAAGGAATAAACGCAAGAGCTTTAAATAAACAAAGACTGTGACATTCAACACACCCAACACTATATCTCATAAACACTTCTACTCATAAACACTTCTCATTATATGATTTGATATATATCTAACAGCAAACAACGCTCCACATCAATTTGAACTAACACAAACAAGACAATCAATTCCATTTATTACTGTCAGACAACCATAATCTAAAGCAACCATTAATTACATTAAATTCAGTTCACCTAAAGCTACACCATTTCATTACAGACGACAACCTACACCATTTCATTATCAATATCAAGCTAAACCTTTTAATTTCAGAGCAGAGGAAATAGAGAAAGACTCACCCGTGATGTTGCGTATTCCTTTTGCTAATGCCCGTATTGATGAACCTTCCCAAGCTCTCTTCCCACTGAACAGATCAAACGTGACTTGATCTCACCACACAAAGACAGAAACAAAATAAATATTAATCATAAAGAAGGCAAATCTAAATTTCCAACAAACAAAACGAGATTGAATCATAAATATTATTAACCAGAAAGAAGGCAAATCTAAATTTTACAGCTTCTAACAAACAAACCCACATGTAAGATGCAACAAAAGCTTTACCTGAGCGATTCACAGACAGCCATCGACAAAGAGCTCCCTCGCCGTTGCCGAGAGCCACCGCCAGACCGAATCGAACCTACAAACAAATAAACCTTCCGATCAATACAAGAAAAAGTCTAATCTGTAAACATGCATGATTGAAAAAACAACAATATATTTACCTTCCCATTCAAATATCTCCAGAGACAGAGCCGTCCTTCGCCGTCGCGGAGTTAGACAGAGAGAGAGATTATCCAATCGGCGATGAACTCCAGGAGGTACGAAGAGAGAGAGGTCCGTCGTCGGTCGATCGAGGAGCCACGAAGAGAGAGACTATTCCTTTCATCGACGAGCCACATAGAGACATGATTCAGTGTCGTCGAGGAACCACAGAGAGAGAGAGAGAGAGAGAAAAAATCGCCGTTTCGTGAGAGAGAAGAGGAATTCCGAAATGTTTTCGTGAAAGAGAGAGAACAAAACCAGAGCACGAATCCAGCCTACTCCTCTCTCCTCTCAATTTGCCAACACGTGTCCGTTTAATCGTTTCTTCCTTGACCCCAAATAAGGAACGTCTTAAGGTATTTTTTCTCTTTTTCATTTTCTTTTTAATGAAAATTACAGTAAGAAACGGGCTAAATACGCCCGATAAGGGTGCTCTTACAACAGCCTCATTGGTTAAGAAACCTAAAAAAGGTCTCTACTACATCAGACCATCATTAACGTTCGTGAATCGATTTCTTAGGTAAATTTTTATTTCTTTTTGTCTTAAAAAACTAATTGCGGATCGCTACATGTCGATGAAGACCGCAAACAGTGCAAAAAGTCCTCCAAAATCGGTTTTTATTTCACACTTCCAAAAATCAATTTTTACAAAAAATAATGGGACTCACCACTAAGAAACCCACTTAAATCCCCGTTAATTATGCCCTAAGAGCATTTGCAGTGATGCTTTTTTACTTGCGTTTCTGCCTACAAAAGAGACTAAAATATCAAAAACTAAAAGAGAGAAGCATACAAATATGGGAAACGTCTCTTCCTAAGGGCATCTTTATCCCAAGTTTCTTAAGGGGTTTCTTGCACTGTTTGCGGATCCCACTGACATGTGGGGCCCATGAACAGTGCAAGAACCGCTTCTTAAAACTCCTAAATAAGAACTGTTTTTGGAGGATTTCTTACACTGTTTACGGGTCCCACTAACACGTGGCGGCCCGTAAATAGTTCGTTTTTATTTTTTATTATTTTTTAATTAGAAAAAAATAAATAAAAATAGGAACCCCAAATGACCTAAGAAGACTCTCACACTATCATGAGAAACTTTAATACCACTTGGCTCTCCACCTTCACACAGTTTTATTTTAAAACTTTTAGCTTAATTATTTAATAAACTATTTATAAATAATAATATAATAATGGAAAGATATCCAATTAGAGAAAGTGGCTCATGCTCTAATACTACTACTAATACAGTTAAATTGTGTGATTCGATTTATAAAATTCTCTTTATATGATGATTACAATATCTAAATAACCAGTCCATTATGAGAATGAAGATAATTTCGCACGAAATTTCATTACACACATTCATGCTAAGCTTGAAGCAAAGCAAAACGAAAGGGAACATATGCAAAATTGTCTGCAAGCCTGCATGTAAATGGAGATGTTGAAAAGAAGTTAGAGATACCATTTGTAAAATCCGTATTTTTGAAATAATAAGATAATAAGAAAATAAATAATTAATCTGAAAAATCCCATAAATAATTCGAAACACCGTAAGTCCAACGTAAAATAAACTGAGTAAATGTCGATGATAAAATAAGATATAAGTCTGAATATAAAACGAAAGAAATCAGTCCAAAAGCACCAATCCAATAGATCACTCCTGCTCGTCAGTCTCACCTGAAAGGGGGAAAAAGAAAAAGGGGTGAGTAACAGGGAAGTCACTCAGTGAGGTCTGGGATGCTAGACACGCAAACCACTGACTAAGTAATAGAACTCTCACTATGGAAGTTTAGCACTAGCATGATCAAACAAGACACCTATAGCATCACACAGATCAAACAATGTGCTGATAGTGCATAACTAGCTCATACACCCCGCATTCTCCTCATACGGATATACGTCATCATAATAAGCGTCGCTAGCCCAGACATCTCTGGACCCCCGCCCGTAACCGATAAGCGTCGAATGCAAACGTCTCTGCACCACGCCTCACTAAAATAAGCGTCGATAGCCCAAACATCTCTGAGCCCCCGCCCTCCAATATGCGTCGATAGTCCAAATGTCTCTGAACCCCCGCCCTCATAAGCGTTGCTAATCCAACTCTCTCTGAACAACCACCCTCATAAGCATTGCTAATCCAGATTCCTCTGAATAGTCCCCCTCATAAGTGTTGCTAATCCAGATCTCTCTGAACAGCCGCCCTCATCACATAGTCCCTACTCATAACTACGTATATGTGTATATATATATATATATATATATATATATATATATATATATATATATATAACATCATTTAACATCACTCAATCCATATCAAGTTGAATCCTCTAGACCCCTAATTCCGGTTTACATTGAATCCTAACTATCACAAAAGAATCGATCCAATAAGACAAAACATGTTTCGAAACTAGACTACGATAGAAAGAATTCTACACTAGTAAGGGAATTTACGGAATAACCCATCACCTTAGTAAAATGCAGAAAAATGGCACCTATGAACTTCTGCTGCTCAATTGGACTCCAAATCTGAAATCAAGGCGAAAAATTGAGTCAAAACGCTCTTCGAACGGTCAGAAACGGGCGTCTACAAGAAGTAAACTCGCTGGTCAAAGTCAACCTTATCCAAATCAAAATTGATTTTAACCAATCGGTTTACCCTAACCAAAATTCAATTAATTTTAACCAATCGGTTTACCCTAACCGAAATTTAATTTCCAATAATCGGCCGGTTAAACTAAACCAAACCAAAATTGATTGAACTGAACCGATCGGACCGGTCACCAGCGGCGGATCCAGCGGCGGCGACGGCGGCAGATCGCCGGAAAACCGGCCAGCGGCAACGGCGGCGACGGCGGTGGCTCGCCGGAAAACTAGCCGGCGGCAACGGCGGTGGCTCGCCGGAAAACTAGCTGGCGGCAACGGCGGATCGCCAGGAAACTGGCCGGCGGCAAGGATGGCAACGACGTCGGCTCGCCGGAAAACTCACCGGCGGCAACGGCGGGTCGCCGTAAAACTGACCGGCAGAAATGGCGGCGCGTGAGGCCCACGCGCCTCGTGACACTGGCGCGTGAAGCCCACGCGTGCCGAAGCCGGTAGCCTCTGGCGGCGCGTGTGATCCACGCGCTGGAAACCGCGGGGCTTCGGAGGCGCGTGTGGCATTGTCCGTGCTACGATTTTAGATCGGCTTGTGGCTACGGCTTCGTCTCGACGAGAGGAACATGATGGTGGTCTCAGATTCTCGAAAAGCCTCACGGTTTGGGAGTTACGGTCGAAATACTAAACAAAACTTAAAACACAAAAACAGAGGTTTCCGGCGGTTACCTTCGGCGGTTAACGGCGGTGAGGTGTCCGGTATTAACTTTGGTGACAGTGATCGGGGCTTGGCGGCTTCAAATCTACTCGACGGCTCGATTCTAGGGTTTCCAGCAAGTTAGATTGGCTTTGCTGGGACCTAGGGTTTGGGTCGTTACACCATTGTCCTCCATATTCCAGCTGCACTTTAAAAAAGAGAGAGACAATTCTTGTATTCATTCTCAAAACCACAAAGTAGACAAGAAAGTTTACATCCTCTGCATAGTGTAAACAGTATTTATAATTAAATAGAAGAAAGTATAATGTAAGCTTATGACACATATTTGTGGTCCACTAATAAATTCTTCAGTTCATAAATTGAATTTTAAGGTTTGAGACTCCAACACCGTCATTCCAATAGCCGTCGTCTCAAAGTTAGTCGCACCCCATAAAATTAATAGAGGGAGAGGTATTGGTGATCGATAAGGATATCAATAGGAAGATAAAGGAAACGGTGAACAAGATCTTAAAACGATCGAGTTTGCATCAGATTACAAAGCTTGAGGTTTAAGAAGAAGCTTCTCTGAACCTTTCGAGGGATCCGAAAGCTAACCATGAGAGAAGTCGTCTAAAGTTTCATAGAGAAGGCAAGGCAAGTGAGATGGGAAAGCATCATAGTCAGTTTGTAGAAAACTGACCTATCCAGCTACCAATCCCACTAAAACCTTCTCATACTGCGGTAGGGGGAGTCGTATACAAAAAAAAGAGCCCAACCTCCAACCCAACCTATCCAGCTACCAATCCTACTAAAACCTTCTCATACTGCCAATATACACCGGGGTGGGGTGGGTGGGGGGGGAGTCGCATACAACCCAACCTCCAACCTGACCGATCCAGCTACCAATCCCAATAAAACCTTCTCATACTGCCAATATACACCGGGGGGGGGGGGGGGAGTAGCATACAAAAAAAAGAACCCAACCTCCAACCCGACCTATCCAGCTACCAACCCTCATACTGCCAATATACACCGTGGGGGGGGGGGAGTCGCATACAAAAAAAGGAACCCAACCCCCAACCTCCAACCTGACCTATCCAGCTACCAATCTTACTAAAACCTTCTCATACTGCCAATATACACCACTAAGAAAGTAAGCTTCAAAAAGAGAAGTAAATAAACATTTACTTCAATCATTTCAAAAAAGAAAACCAAGTTGAGAGAAAAATAACGAGTGTTGGTGACTTTCGTTGTTGACGTGAAAGGGGGTCCAACCTCAACTGAACCGTTCACTTGATCTCATCAATAAGAGTACCGTTCACTTGATTCTCATCAATAAGAGTTTGAGCTGGTCTAGATGAGTGCACATGTAGCCTAATTTTTTTTTTTTTTTTAAATCAAGTAAGTAGAAACTTGATACATCGATCAAATTATCAAGTCCAAGTTCTTGCCCCTAGTAGGGTCTTTTAGCCATTTAAGACCTTCCTCAATCACAGGAGGAGACAAAACTCATCTAAACTTTCTTTTGTGCGACTAAAGAGGAGGCAATCCGAAGGGGCCTGCACAAACTTATTTGTACCAAAACGCAGGTCGTATACTGATATGCTCAAGTTTATATTAAGAACAATTCCACAATTTTAGAGTATCAATGTAATATTTAGAGATCAAATTCACATGGACTAAATCACACATTAGACTATTGGTTATCAGAGTAAGTTAAACAAGCAATTAGAAAGCCGTAAACAACATAAAGTAAAATGGTTGTAAGCTATGGAAGAAAGGTGCTAGATTCTAGAAAAATCAATCATGAATTAGAACTGCAATCACAAATATCAAAATTTATAAAGAACAATTACAGAACTCAAATCACAACAATTAAGTCAATATTTTTTTGCTACAAAAACTATATATGTCTGTCTTAGAATCAAATAGTTTGTTATGTTCACTAAATTTCTATACCAAATTGTTTTTGCGAATATTTATTTAGCTCATCATGTTTAAATCATGCAATCAATAATATTTTCACATCTAACAGTTATCCTATGATCTACATTATCAAGGTTGTACATCCAAATCTAACATTAAAAACAATCTTCGTTTCATAATACATGAAGTTTTAGGTTACCGCACAAAAATTAAGAAATTTATATTTTTCAAGAAAGTAATTTTAAAAATATAATTTTAAAATCATTCAACCAATTATAAAAAAGACTGCAAAATTTTATTGGTTGAACAGTTTCCAATAAAGTTAAAGTTAGCCTAAAAACTTGAAAAAGTATCTTAAAATCTCAAAACATCTTAAATTTTGAAACAATATAAACCTTCTAAAACATCATATAATTTGAAACGGAGGAAGTAAAAGATAAACCCTAACAAGTCATTCTAACAATTCATCATTCCTTTGAAATCCCTAAATGTAACTGGCAATTTACTCAGACATTGTAAAAAAAACATAAATAATAGCCTGAATAAATTGCATTAAAATAAAAATAAAGATACTATCGATCTAAATTAAAAAAAGTGCTCTAAACAATGGCTTAGGATAAATATATATAACTAAAAAACATGTCCAAAACTCTTGTGCAAATATTGGAAGGTCTTTTCAGTTGTACTTCCTCTTCTTGATTTTGAAGGAAGAAGATCGGATAACGTCGTCATCGGCAGTGAGAACGGACTCGAGGGGAGTGATGGATTCGGGTTTGGTGAAGTAAGTGAAGAGAAGGTAGATTCCATCAAGATAAGTGTTAGTTTCACCAGCTTTGTTCTTCTTTCGGATGCTGTAAGCCAATGGAATCACTCCTCTGTTGAACACTTCCACATACATTCCACCTCCAGCCACAAGCAACTACCCACCACAAAAAACAAAACACCCATGCAATATATATTTCAAACAAATCTTTGAACAAAAAAAAAATCAAACAAATCTTTCCAAGTCTACAGTAGGGAGTAAGTAAGCATTCAAAGACCCCACACACACAATTGAGAACCGCCAACCATAGCCTAAAGAATCCACATATAACCCACAAAGGAGAAGTGTGTATTTTGACTCGTTTCGAATAATGAGTGTTGAGTAAAACCTTTTAAAGTAAAATGCAGATAGAGCTCCTATCTTCTGAAGATATCTTAGGATTTGAAGAATTTACAGCACCCTTTTAACTACAAAATTTGGTAACCATTTTGTACAAGTTTTTGGGCTGTAATAAAAGTGCATGAACAGACACAAAATGCTACTTTCAACCATCTCATCAAAGAAAGTTCCACGACTCTGAAAAATTGAGTAGACCATCAAACAGTCTTTGAATCCAGACAGAAATTCCAAGACTGATTTTTTTTTATTGGTTTTACCTCTTCGTACTTCTGGGTGAGACCAAGGCGGCCATCTTCAGACATGTTGGGTCTCAAGACGGCCATAGTTTCGTACTGACGGAGACCAGGTGGGCATTGAGGTCGGGGTTTGTCATCATCAAGGGCAGTAGTAGAGACGGAAGGAGAAGTTGGGTCATCGAATCCACCTTCAAAGAAAGTGCCTGAGAAATCAAGTGCCTGTGATTTCACCACGTGTAGTCCAGAGTTGTCTCTCTTCTTCTGCGAAGCGAAAGGTTTGGACTTGGAAATGAATGGCCTGAGTGAGTGGGAGAAAGAGAGGAGTGACTGTGAAGAGATATTAGGAAGAGAGTGAGGGCAAACAGGAGAATTCGAAAGGCATAGCGAAGACGCCACCATTGTTCTTCTATGCGATAAGAGAGGGTAGACGAGCTATTTCCCCACGAAAACTATCATATAGCATCAACTTCCCACTATACTATGACATAGTGTCAAATTTCCATGATTTGAAAGTTATCAACTTATTTCTCCACGAATTAATAATTTCGAATGTATTTCTCCCTGAATCGATACTTCGAAACTTAATTACCCATAGACCATGATTTTGATTAGTTTATTATTAATCAAATAATTTAAACCGGCTTAAACCAAACCAAAACTCATTTTAAACAATTTTTATTAAAGAATATTGTTTCTATTCTTGTTGAAATTTTAAAACATAGATTTTTTTAATTCAAAAAATATTTCCTAATTTTTTTTTATATTTTGTGTATTTTAAAAATTTAAAATAAAAATTACATCAAGATTTTATGTTTACAAAATCTAATAAAATCACAATGAAAAATAAGCTATTAAATTATTGTATTTTTTTGATATTTGAAAGCAAAAACTAATTTTTGATAAAAATATATGTCAAAATCTATGTTTTGTTGAATTTAAACCTAAAACTTCCTTGAAATTAAAAAAATCTGTATTTTTAAATTTCAACAAAAATAAAAACAATATTCTTAAATAAAAGTTGTTTAAAATGAACTTTTATTTAAGAATATTGTTTTCTTTTTGTTGAAATTTAAAAATACAGATTTTTTTTTTAATTTCAAGGAAGATTTAGGTTTATATTTTTGTGTTTTCTGAAATTTCAAAGAAAAAAATTACATCAAGATTTCATTTTTATAAAATTTAATAAAATCACAATGAACAAATAAGCTTGTTAAATTTGTATTTGTTTTTTTTAAATTTGAAAGAAAAAAATCAATTTTTGATAAAAAAAATATATGTCAAAATTCAACAAAACATAGATTTTGACATATACTTTTATCAAAATTTAATTTTTGCTTTCAAATATAAAAAAATACAATAATTTAATAGTTTATTTTTTCACTGTGATTTTATTAAATTTTGTAAACATAAAATCTTGATGTAATTTTTATTTTAAGTTTTTAAAATACGTAAAATATATAAAAAATTAGGCAATATTTATTGAATTTAAAAAAATCTATGTTTTAAAATTTCAACAAGAAGAGAAACAATATTTTTTAATAAAAATTGTTTAAAATGAGTTTTGGTTTGGTTTAAGCCGGTTTAAAATATTTGGTTAATAATAAACCAATTAAAACTATGGTCTATGGATGATTAAGTTTCGAAGTATCGGTTCGGGGAGAAATACATTCAAAATTGTTAATTTGTGAAAAAATAAGTTTATAGCTTTCAAGCCGTGGAAATTTGACATTAGGTCATAGTTTAACGGGGATTTGATGCTATAATGATAGTTCCGTGGGGAAATAGTTTGTATACCCGATAAGATGATGTAGTGAGAGAAATGATAATAAAGTAGACGGTGGGCCTTTAAAGAATAACTCGGCCCGTTTAAGGCCTATATTATAAGTGTTTCTCTCTCTCTCAATCTATCTTTCAGTATCTATTTCTTTGCAAACAAGCCAGTTCTAAAGAGAGAAAGAATCGTCGCCGGAAAAGAAGAAAGGCTCTATGGATCCGCAGCTAACGGAAGTATCGCAGCAGTTGGAGAGATTCAAAGCGGCCTTTGTGAGGAAGGATTACAATAGCTGTAGTGATCTACTTTCTCGACTTAAGGTATCTACTCTTTGAACCCTAACTTCGATTCGATTTCACTTTGCATATCAGCGAGGGTTCAGATCTACGATAGCTTTGCCTTTGATTATCAATGTGTTGATGATGGGTCTTTGATTGTATGCTATATGTTTCAGGTTCTTCTAACCAAATTCACAAGTCTTCCTCCATTGTTTGAGAACACTCCAAATGCTGCTCAGGAACTCACTCTTGCAAGTATGTTTCGAAAATTTTCTCCTTTACTTACATGATCAACTATCTATTGCTATTGCAAAGTCAAAGTGTATACTTTTGCTTTGCTCATGACCACATGATCTTATTTAGTTAATTTTGGTTGATTATACCTCTCAAGGGTTACAAAACCTGAGGGATTGTGTTAGATTTTTCTTCTTCATGAAGATACTTGAACTGGAGTGTCATGATTTGGATTGAGTAACTAGCAGACTGTTGTTCTTTCTGACGATTGATAAGCTTTTTAGGGGACATTTATGAGCACGCTGTTGTTCTGAGTGTAAAAACTGAGGATCAAGATGCTTTCGAGAGAGATTTCTTCCAGCTCAAACCCTACTATGTCGATGCCAGGTTCAGCAACTCTCTCATGAACCCACTCTGTAAAATTGTCTCCTTTAGCATTTGGATGCTATGTTTTTACCCTTAACATTCCTTCCTCCTCTCTCTTCATCAGGAATCGTCTTCCACCATCTCCTCAGGAGAATCTTATCCTGGGTCTCAACCTTCTCAGGCTGCTTGTTCAAAACAGAATTGCTGAATTCCACACTGAACTCGAGTTGCTCTCCTCTGCTACACTGGAGAATCCTTGCATCAAGCATGCTGTTGAGCTTGAGCAGTCCTTCATGGAAGGTGCCTATAACCGTGTGCTTAGTGCTAGGCAGACCGCTCCTGATGCTACTTATGTCTATTTCATGGACCTCTTGGCAAAGACCATTAGGTATACATCAATGAGTTCGTTCAGTCTCCTTCCTTCTCGTCTGTTTTCTCACCGTTTTTCATTGTTATCAATCTGAATTTATCAGAGATGAAATAGCTGGATGCAGCGAGAAAGCTTATGATTATGTCTCTATCAGCGATGCTCGGCAGATGTTGTTGTTCTCTTCTGATCAAGAACTCTTAACCTATGTCAATGAGGTAATTCAACAAACATTTTGTTCAAGTGTTGGAATCTTATTTCTTTCTTTCATGAACCCTTGATGTGATTATGGTATCTTATAGGAGCATCCTGAGTGGGAAGTGAAGGAAGGGTTTGTTGTGTTCCAGAAAGCCAAAGAAACTGCACCTTGCAAAGAGATTCCGTCTCTGCAACTCATCAACCAGACTCTAAGCTACGCCAGAGAGCTGGAGCGTATCGTGTAAGGTGGACTTTTACTCATTGCTTGTCTCTTCCATTTTGTTCCTAAAAAAGATCTTCAGGTCATTAAACTTGTTATCATGTAATGACTGATTTGGAGAGACTCAGAAATTGTCTTTGGCAAATGAGATTCTTTGCTCTTACGTTGTTATATTATGTTGTTCAATACTGGCTCCTTATCACTCTGGCTCTTTCTCCTCTTTGATGGTTTTTTTTGGAATACGTTATCCCTGAATGTGCTGATATAAACTAGCCTTAGGCATTCAGATATTAGTTTGCAGTGAAAATGTTTAGTTCAGTTTGCTGTTTGTTTGTGTAGTTTAGTTTTTGGATAAACGGTAGGGGAGATATATAAATCCTGTGATGTAGAGTAGCTGGGGCTTTGTTTAGCCTAATTGAATCCTAGTCTGAATATGTAACAAGGGTAAGAACAATGTTATCCGGTACAAGGAAAAAGGATTGTCCATAACCAAACACTCATCAAGTTGGGGACACAATTTGAAACACGTGAGATACGTTGCAAACATGCTATAACCATGTAACCATTGGAGCATAGGACACAAAGATCCGGGACTGATACGCCCTAGGATAGCAAGCGATCCCTTGTTGGAAGTCATCCGAGCACAGAACCATGTGATGAAAGAGCATCGAGGTATTTCTTCCTTGAACCATACTGTATCATGCCAATTAACCTCAGAGGAAGAGATTCTCAATCTGACCCGAGTCACATGAGAAGAAAATTTTGCGCCAAATTCACCGGAATGAACACGTCATAAGTAGGCGTCAGCCCCATTAGCAACGGCCGGAACTGCAGTAGAAGAAAGGACCACTTGTAGTATTACAGCATTTTGCAGACCTTGCTAGAGGTAGGTACCACTGACCATTACAGACAGCATCAGAAACAGAGGCTGAATCAAACAACCTGAGGTGCCTTGAACCCACTGATCCAAACAGAAGGTGGAGATGACCTAACTCAGTCCAATAATCATACCAAAAGGAGGCTCTTTGTCCATTGCCTACAGCACAACGCATAATAAGAGGGAGAATATTTTTGTTCATTATTTTCATTGGCAACAGTAGTAGTCTAATTCGATCAAACTATCTTAGAGTTCTATTCCCATAAAACTATTTGCAAGTTTTAGTTCGCATGGTATGCACTCCTTTGGAAATGCAAAGGATGTTCCCCACAATCAGTCTGTACAAACATGTATGTACTGGTGTAGGATATAAAAGTGTCCAACTTCTGACATATACGCGGAGGCTTGCACCTTTTCATCCCCTAAAGGAATAAAATAATTAATAGGAAAGGAATTTGTATGATTTTGACTATAAGCTTATAAATCGAGAACCAAAAATCGAACTGGAACCAGCGCCCGTCCTAAGAAATCAATGGCTAGAAGCAAATTAAAAATAAAATTACTACTTTTGTGGGGTTTCGAACTCTGGTTAGACGAAGAAAGACTATAACTTTTAGACTTTACCACTAGACTAAAGAAGAATTTAAAAAAATTGTGGCTAAAAATATCTTTATAATAAAAAGGCTAGAAGTGACTGCTTCCTTGGCTTGGTCCAAGGGCCGGCTCAGAGTAGAACCAAATTGAAAAACTGAATCCATAATCGAACCAATGTTCACAAATAACCAAGCCGTTCTTATATCTCTGAAATAAAAAATCGAAACTGAACCAGAATCAAACTAAGAATCGAATGAGTATAGGAATATCTAAAAGATAGTTTACATACCTAAAATTATTAATTATATTTAGTTTTTAAATTACCAAATATTTTTAAAATACTATTTATAAAATGAGCTATTGGAAAAAACATAATTACCCAAATATTTTGTTATCCAAAATATTTTAAAATTATATGAATTATATGAATCCAAAATCTAAAATCCAAACTTGGTTTGGTTTGGTGTGAATTTCAAACCAAACCAAGTTTTTTATTTTCAGTCATGGTTATAATGTTGAACCGAATCGGCAATATTCCAATATCAGTTAATCTTATTTTCCCAAGACAATATATACAGAAGTATATTGAATTAAAAAAATATATATATGAAAATTTCAAATCAAACTATATAATTTAACAGAATTAGCAGAACTAACCCAAACTTAAGCCAAAAAAAAACTTTAGTTAGTTTCAGTAACAATATAAATAACCAAAATATCTAATTGATATGTTTTATTAAACCGAGATTTTATTCAGTTCTTTTTGATCCATTTTTTCTTAGCTTAACTTACCAAAAAAAATCGAAAACCCAAACAAAACCGATCCAATTAACCGAATTTGTAGCCCTAGTTCAGAGAATGTCTCCTTTAATTAAAATGAATGTGAAATCGGAGAGAAGAGGCAAAGATTTAGTCTCCTAAAATCCAAATGAAGGCATGAGTTTTAAGGATCAGTCTCTTCAGGGTTTTTGTCTTGCTGCATATTATTTAAGGATTAGTCTCTTCAAAAGTCCAGAGTAACTGTCATCGGCAGAAAACAACTCTTTTTCTCCTAAACAATGACAGCAATTGTCAGTTTCAGCTACTTATCCAATACTTGTTCATCGATTCGGTTTTTAATTTTTTCTTTGTTTTTTTTGGAAAGTACAACTATATTATAAGTTTGATATCAATTTTCAAATTTAGAATGACTATTTTCAAAAATATCGTAAATTTATGATGAAAATTAACTAAACTGGTTTTTCTAAATATTTATAAATTCAACCCCACCCTTTTAACACTAAAACCTAAACAATAATCAATAGTATAAATCCAAATATTAATATGTGTTTGATTGAATGTATTTTTGAAAAATAGTTCTTAGCTTATAATATTCTTAGCAATTTTTTTTAAACTTCTTCGAGTCAAAAATCTCATGCTATATATTCCCTCTGTTTTAAAATAATGCATGTTTTAGGTTTTTCACATTTTTTAATAAAACATATTAAAACTTAATTAATAATGCATAGCTTTTTGTAATTTTATATTTCTTATATTTCTAAACCAATAAAACTTCAAAAAATGTAATTAATATTTTTAAAAATCACAATTTTTCATTATTAGTTGACAATCAATGCATTGAAAATATAAAAAAATACATTATTTTGAAACAAAAAATCTTTCTAGAATATGTATATTTTTATTACCGAGGGAATATATAGCTATAAACCCTGGTTTTATGCATGCTTCAGGAACATGAGTCATCATGACTCACTTGTCTTTCTTTATCTCATCTTTTTCTTCGAAAATTTGAAGCTCACTTAAAATACAGGATTAATTAATCATCATAAAAGATACTTCAACAAATTGGTTAAAAAGAATAATTGTTTTGAATTTTATAGGAGGTTGAATCTGACTAGGAATTTTACGTGGAGACGTTTCGTTTCAATCCATAGCTCATGAATCTCGTGGCTGTACATGTGTTGGTCAATGAAACATGCTTAGTTATTTTAATTTCAATGTGATTAAAGCATAATGTTATTATACATGAAAAGCAAGATACGATCTTGTATTAAGACGTAAGGGATCTCTAATTATCCGTCACACTATCAAAAGTTTCAAAATGTCTAATAAAAAGTGACTCAATGAAATATATATATATATACTCATCCTACTATATATTAATTGAAAAGTTAATTTAGTGATTAGTGATTTCTGCTGACGTGTCGCTCATAGGAAAACTCTCTAATTAAGTGTTATAATTTGATTGGTTGATGATTTTTCATTTTTTCTTTATTTAATTAAAATTTTTGAAAAGAAACTAATCCTATAATTACCTAATCTAACCTATGTTTCCAAACAAATAATTAAACATCTTAATATAGATAAATTAACATGATTTATTTATAAAAATAAATTAAATATCATATATTACATTATACATATAAATTCATATGATACTACATAAACTATTATAAAAATGATTTTTAATATATTTATATTAGTAGTGAAGTAGTGAATACAGTCAAATATATAATTTAAAAAATCCAATCATTTTCCAATAATAATGTGATATCATAAATGATTTATCACTCTTAGAAATGATTAACATATTTTTATGTTTTAAAACATAATTTTTATGGTAAATTATTTAAAATTACAATAATCAAGAATCTTTTTATTTAGTTCATCTATTAATATAAACAAATGAATGAAAATGATTATATGGTAAGTTATTTATTATATGGTAATTCATTTAAAACTATTATATTGGAAGTCATTTAAAATTATATTAATCAAACAAAGAATTTTCCTAGAGTTAATACTTTATTAATATAATTTATATAACATTTATTATAATATAGTTAGCATGCTTATTTTAAATAGGAAAAAAAGAAAAGAGACACAAAGGAAAATAATAAAATATCATTATTGTGTTCTTGGTTCATTACTATTTTTATGATTTAATGTGAAGTAATTAGTTTTATGTGTTTTTAAAACGTTAAGATAAATTGAGAAAGGAAAAAAAATTACCAGTTCTACAATTGTTAAAGTCAAAGATGAAAAATATAATGTAAACTGAAAGTAAGAAAATATTATTTAATAAATAATGACATGTATTTTTTCTGTATAACAAACTTTTAAAATGTTCAATAATAAAAAATTTAAAAAAATATACAAATAAAAACATTTTATTTTGATTTAACATTGGATCTCACATTAATATTAAGTATATATTCCTAAATTAACAATATTGCGTTATTTAAAAATTTAAAAATTATTTTTTCTTTTATATATAATTAGTTAATCAAATTTAATTAAAATATGTATGTTTTAAATTAATTTAAAATAAATAAAAATAATACTTTTAAAAGATATCTAAACTATGCTTAGTTTTAATAAAAAAATATTTCTCCGATGAATTAGAATTGCAAAAGTAACTCAAAACTTGAAGTCAAACAGAAAACTAACCTTTTCTGTTTGACTCATTTTTTTTTTGAGATTTTCACCCCACACCTGCATTTTATCTACGAAAATGCCATTAACTTTTTTTTTTGGTTTTTTGAAAATGGCTTCTTTACTGTCTCAACCTCATCATCTTCAAGTATTTACAATATTGCCACTACCATAAATAGTTCAACAACCTTGTACTACTTGTTTGGAGCTTTTAATGTCCTTTAATGAATAGTTCAACAACGTTGTACGACCTGTTATGAACTAAAAACAACATTTCTTTCACTTTCTCTCCATATTCATCCAAAAAACTCAAGCTTTTGATTCAAAATATTTTATGGTTGACAGAGGCATATTTCTTTCGTTTTGACTTACGGTTGATTTCGTTTGAGGTTCTAGGTGGTTGGAGAAGACCATGTGTGCAAACGAAGTCATCTCACCTAGTTTAAGGTACGAATTTGAATTTTTTTCAAGATCTGTTCGCGTAGAAGACTTACTCTTAAGTCATCTGTATGTAGAAGACTTACTGATAAGTCTTCTGGTCAAAACGAAAGACTTAATCTAAGTCGTCCGGCTTTGTTTGTTAAAAACAAAAACTCCAGACGACTTATATATAAGTTGTCTACGAAAAAGGGCTAGTTTTGCATTTGACCGAATCGTGTCAGATCTTTGACTATTGCTGGACGACTTATAATTCAGTCGTCTCTGAGAAAGTTAAAATTTCAATATTTTATTCAAACTAGACGACTTAAACGTAAGTCGTCCTAGGTTAGTTTTGTAATTGAAAAATAAAACTTGAAATTTAACTTTCACCAGTCGACTTAATTGAAAGTCGTCCAGACAGACGACTTAATTGAAAGTCGTCCAGACAGACGACTTAATTTCAAGTCGTCCGGGAAAGCAAAGTTGTCCAGAAATTTTCCCAAGTTTTCTGGTCAAACCTTGCTTCACCCGGACGACCTTAAATTAAGTCGTCTGGCTGGACGACTTTCAATTAAGTCGTCTGGAGAAAGTTAAATTTCAAGTTTTATTTTTCATTTACAAAACTAACCTAGGACGACTTACGTTTAAGTCGTCTAGTTTGAATAAAATATTGAAATTTTAACTTTCTCAGAGACGACTGAATTATAAGTCGTCCAGCAATAGTCAAAGATCTGACACGATTCGGTCAAATGCAAAACTAGCCCTTTTTCGTAGACAACTTATATATAAGTCGTCTAGAGTTTTTTTTTTAACAAACAAAGCCGGACGATGTTGGTGATAATGAAGATGTTGGAGAAAAGGGAAGAAGCTGGTGAATTGTTTGAAGATGTTGGTGATAATGATGAAGCTGGTGAATGGGAAGAAGATGTTGGTGATAATGATGAAGTTGATGAATGTTTTGAAGATGTTGGTGATAATGAGTTTGTTGAAGATGAAAATCAAGATGGGGAGGAGGAAAATGGGGAGGAGGATGCTGATAACTCTAACAGTGAAAACCTCAAAGGTTCTGGACCAACGAGAGACCACATCTCATACTTCTTCTTAATGTCCAGCTTGAAACTCAGCATGTAGTGAACCAGCCTTGAAGCCCAACCAAATCTCTGCTCCTTGAACTTGATGAAAACTCCCATACAATACTACAACATATAATACTACAACATATGTTGATGAAACATAAACTCAAGAATATCATGACTCACTACTTTCATTCATCTATGCTGAAAACAATTGAAATTTGTTATATCTTAATTTATATCTCTTAATACATATGTTAATTACATAATTCTCATTTTTCACTTATCAAAATATTTTAGAATACTTACGGGGGTTAGACGACTAATAGTTAAGTCGTCTGACAAATCTTCCGGCTGGATGACTTTCTAGACGACTTAAAATATTAGTCGTCTACTAAGTCGTCCAGACTTTATGAGTATATTTTAAGAATTTTTGTTAGAATTTGTGTTAGAATTTGTGTTAGACTTCTTAGACGACTAATAATTAAGTCGTCTGACAAATCTTCCGGCTGGATGACTTTATAGACGACTTAATTATTAGTCGTCTACTAAGACCATCCACAATGGTGTTACCATGGTTTGTACATAGAGGAAAAAGGAGTTGTAGTTATAAAAGTTGATCATCCATTACAAGTCATAGGTTTAAAAACATTTTGAAACAAGGGGACAACAACATAGAAGTCATCCATTACAAGTCCGCTAGAAGCAGATTACAATAAGACAATAACAAGACAAACATCCATCATTTAGGAAGAGACGAGGAAGCTGAGGCACCATCCGCAGCATCATCCCCTTGAGGAGGTGTATACTGAATCTCAGTACCACTACGACCGAAAGGAGTCACATGAAATACCATGTCTCCTTCCTTTTTGAACACGAGAATGTCACCGATGCAAAGGGAGTGTGTTTGGGCGAAGGCTTCCCAACCATCGGTGAGTCTTCTTCTTTCTTGTATAACTTCCCAAGTTTGGTGTGAAGCGTCCGATCGTAGTGTCCATTTTCCTTGGTTCGGCTTGCCTTCTATGTGTTTTGAGTAGAAGGCAAGTGGTATTGTCTACAAGTCAACAAAGGAGAAGATAAGCAAAGGAAATAAACAGAGGAGAAATAGAGAGTGTGTGTATACCACGCCACAGTCGAAACCAGGAAGCAGAGGCTTCAAGAAGTGAGGTTCATGATGATTCGCCATCTGCAAACAAGAAACGAATTGGAAACATTTTAATTCTAAGTCGTCTGGGTCATCCACATGAAAGACTTAGATTAAGTCGTCTGGGTCGTCCACCTGGAAGACTTTCCAGACGACTTAATTATAAGTCTACCAAGACTTCCAGTAGAACATTTGAAAGCTGACCAGACGAATGAGAGGAAAACAACATCTAACCTAACTAGACCACAAATCGATTGAAATCCCCAATCTTTGAAACCCTAATTTGAAATGAAAATATCCACAAATTCTTTGAAACCACAAATCGTAACCGTAAAATGAGAGGAAAACAACATCCAACCTAACTAAACAACAAGTCGATTGAAATACCCAATTTTTGAAACCCTAATTTGAAACCAAAATTTCCCGAAATCGTTGAAAACACAAAACCAAACGGTAAAAGTAAAGGAAAACAACATCCATCCTAATAAAAACCCATAAATCTGCAAGAGAAGCCTTCGATTTACCTTGGTTTTGTATCGGATCAAAATCGCCTCGAAATCACCTTTGAGAGAAACGGCGTTAGGGTTTTCTGAATTTCGCAAAAAAGTGAGTCAAAAAAAAATCACCTTATATATTGGGTAAATAATCCGGTTAGCTTTAAAAGTACAGTCGTCCGGTTTAACGACTTACAATAAGTCGTCTAGCGGATAATGTACATCAGACGACTTAATATTTAGTCGTTCGTTTACAGACGACTAAATATTAAGTCGTCTCAGACCCTAAAATGAACCCCTAAACTAAAATGACTAAATTAACTAGCTAACCACGTTATAAAATCAAATTATACTTCAATACTGTTTACTATACACAGAAATGAACAAGCTTAGGTAATATTTAAATTTTTCAAAAACGGTTTTAATGCTTTCCAAAATCTAACCCTAAGAACACATACAATACTACAACATATGTTGATGAAACATAAACTAAAGAATATCATGACTCACTACTTTCACTCATCTATGCTGAAAACAATTGAAATTTGTTATATCTTAATTTATATCTCTTAAGACATATGTTAATTACATAATTCCCATTTTTCACTTATCAAAATATTTTTTACAAAATTTTTAAATTATGTTTAAGAATAACTGTCCAGACGACTTTCAATTAAGTCGTCTAGACGACTTATTTTCAAGTAGCCTGAACAGACGACTTGCGAGGGTTAGAAACGTAAAAAAAAATTCCGTTTTTTTGTTTGTAAACAAGGGGATAGTTGTAATTTCAATAGCCTTTTAAGTTACTTTTTCCTTTGACCCAAGTTTGGGTATTCTTTTGGGTTTGACTCCAAGTTTTGAGTTACACTTGGCAATTCTCCCATAGTGTGATGGTCGGAGATTATTTAAGGAATAACTTGTTTGTTTAAACCGTTTGAGTTTTATGTTAAACACTAAATAAAAAATGACTGAGAGAGTGTGATTTGTGGTTATGTATTCTTATATAAAAGAATTCATTTGTAAGTAAGGAATAATTAGAACTTTTAAGGTTTTTAAAGCCCACACAAAAAAATTTACAAAAGATCTTCATGATAAAATTAAGTGATTATATTGGTCATATTGAAGTTATACCAAAAAAACACTTTTTTCTTTTGAAAGTTAGAGTATTTCTGTTTTTTTTTTATGTTAAAATAAAATATAAAGTAATTCTACAACCAATTATCTGAATTAATTATAACTAGAACTTGACCCGCGCTCCTGCGCGGGTGTTTGATTTAACTTGTATTCAACGTAAACTGATAAATCGCTGCTTTTATAAAAAAATCCTTTGTATATTTTTTATGTTTTGTAATTTACATATAGAGTATAATATTATATTATAATATAGATGTTGATAAAAAAATTATTTGTACATAATATTATATTAAAAATGTATAACTTGATGCAATTTGATGTAATTGTATTATTCATATATTAACTTTTTTTTTGTTAATTTATTTTGAAATGAAACAACATACTAAATTTTTTAATTATCAATATATAAATATGGATTTGGTTATATAAACTTTGGAATTGTAATTATTTAATTTAAATTTATTTTAAATGCAGTAGCAGAATCTGTAAATAAAAAAATATAAAAATAAAGTACTTAATTTATTGTAAATGTAAAGGCTAAGTTTGTAAATAAAAGAAAGTATTTTTAATACTGCTATCCATGTATCCAAACAATCCTCACTATCCATGTTTCCAAACAAAATCTTAAAGTACTTCTACTTTAATAAGATAGATATTACTTTTTGTAAGAAAAAGATTTTTAATGACTAAGGTTTATGTTGTTGAACTATTTTAAATCTCACAGATCTTCTATAAGTATATACTGAAATTTCTGATTATCCAACTATTTGAAATAAAAAATTAAAACTTTGAAATTGCTAATTATTAATCAAAAAATTATAACAGTGTAAATTTAATATGTAATTTTGATATAATATGACTACCCGCAAAATTGCGGGTAAACAACTAGTATATATTAATTGAGAAGTCACTTTAGTCACTTTTACTTCCGTATCAAACACTAGTAAAGTTTAGAGAAATTGTTATAATTTGATTGATCGATAATTTTTAATTATTTTAATTAAATCTAAAATAAAAGGTAAGTTTAATTAGAACCAATTAATACCACTTGCCAAATATTTTAAATGATATCACAAACAATAGTTTATGGTAATCAATTGTCAAAATTATAGAAAAAGTAATAATGTTTGATTAATTCTTTCTTATATTTTTAAACTATATAAATAAAATAAATTGGAAATGATAGCACAAGTTAAGTATCAATTTGCAAAAATACTTTCAATCAAAAATATATTAACATTTGTGTTTACACTTTAGTGATTATTGTTTTAGGTTTAGTGTTGAATGAGTGTGGGGTTTAGTTCTAAATGTTTTATAAATATTTTGAAAAATAATTTAGTCTATTTTTATAATAATTAAAGATATTTTGAAAATTTTCATTCATTAAAGGTAAATTTTCAAAGTTGTATCAAACTTGTGGTATAATTGTAATTTTTCCTATAAATAATGAATAATTTTTTAATATATATCAATATAAATAATTTCATACTGTGTTAAAAAAAAATTCATATTCTTATATAGAGAAATATATTCATATATATAATCTTCTAATAATATTTATAAAAAATATTAATGTATTATAATGTTCATTATAATTTATATATTATTTATAAAGTTTTTGTAAAAAATCAAAACAAATATTTATAATGGCTTCAAAAATCATTTTATCAGAATTTTAAAATGGTTTATAAGAGCACATAAAATCAAAATCAAAATTATATATTAAACGCGAAGTTACTTAAAGTGACTTTTGCCTAAGTGTCGATTATTGGTGAAGTTTTAAGAAAATTATTATAATTTTCTTGGTCGATAATTATTAATTTTAATTAAATTAGATCTAAAATTAAAAAGTAAAACTAGAAATAATGCTCACGAAAAAGAGCAGAAGTGTTTAAATAATTATTTTATAGTTATAAACTACATAATATAAAGAACAAAATTATTTATATAAATCACTGTAGTAATTTTATATTTTACATAAAATATTATATTCGAATATAAGTATCTCTTAACTATTAATGTCTTATAAATTCATATATTCTTTAGAAATCATTTACAATTTTTTTAAAAAAATAAAAAATTAATTAGTATAGCTTCTAAAATCATTTTATCATAATTTTAAAAATATTTGTAAGAGCATATAAATCATTGATAGGATAAAAATATAAAATTTGGGGAAAAGCAAAAAATTTCAATATATTTTTTTTTTGTTTTAAATAAAAAATAGAAAGTAATATGATGATTAAATATTAATATAAATTTATGATAATTGCAATGTGCACTGGAATATATATACGTTTGAGAATTTTGAGTGAATTATATTCAACAGAACATGTGAGAATTTTGAAATTATATTTTTTTTGAATTTAAGTCAAATATATCATAGTATAGTAAATAAGGTAATGTGATGATTGAAAAGAGATTCTAAGATGAGTATTTGATTGATTAATTGTATAATTTATGTTAATATTTAGGGAGAGATATAAATATTTGGCA
The DNA here is from genome assembly GCA_905132885.1 of Moricandia moricandioides. Lineage (NCBI taxonomy): Eukaryota > Viridiplantae > Streptophyta > Magnoliopsida > Brassicales > Brassicaceae > Moricandia > Moricandia moricandioides. Next base: position 74,152 of record CAJHQQ010000718.1, read on the forward strand.
AAACAATATGTAAGATATATACATTAGCAATGCGTGTTAAAATGTGATGAAAATAAAGAAATGATAAAGTGAGAAGTAAGAAGTTAAATCTGATTCATAATATGTATTGGAGAAATTAATGTGATAATTGCATATATAAATATTCATCAGTTATTTACATCAAATTTATGAGAATTTCACAACTGAGAACTAATTTGCATTAAAATTAAATAAGGTGATAAATAAGATAATGTGATGATTGTAAAGTGTTTTAATATAGCTTTTTAGGTTTAGTAATGATGAGTTGGTTAACTATATAATCAAAACTAAATAATATAAATATTTTAGCGATTTAGATTAATATTATTAAATTATCATTAAATCACATGTTCTAAAAAATAATATTGAGATTTTAAATTTTCAAAGTATTTGGAATTAAAAAATTATGTTTTTAATGTTTCTAATTATTATTCAAAAATTAAGTATTATATATAATATATTTTGTACAATATTTATACCTGTAAATTTGCGAACAACCACCTAATATATATATATATATATATGTGCGTGTGAGATATAACCACAAAGTTGCAACTTGCCAAATTTTTCATGTAAAAAATTACAAGAATATTCTCATTCGATCGGGTTGGATTCTTCCCAATATTATTTTCTAAGGCCATTATAGTAGATTTTGTTACCAAGTAAGAAAGCAACCATGTATGCCCACACATAATTTCGTTCAAACTACAAAAAATTTACAAAAGTAGTCCCTCTTAATATTAACTATACCAAGTTCCAAGAAAAAAAATATTTCTAAACATTATTTTCCAAAGAATTTACTTATATGTCATCACCACAATCAATCTAACAGAAAATAATAACATAATTCACTTAAATAATGACATAAATCCTATTTAATTATAACATAATTATTACACAAAATTCAATTAAAGAAATTCAAATATACAATATTAACTACAGAATTATTACTATAATTAAAAAAAATATAAATAAATAATTTAATCTCAGATAGAATTAATATTAAACTTACACTTTGAACAAGTTAAAAAAACATCTAAATGTATTTATTATTTTTGGTATTATATATTTTAATGCTTATAACAAAAATTTATCCAAATATGGTAAACTTGTAAAAAAGTATTTTATTATTAATTTATATCCTATAAATAAATTATTCTATACAGTTAACTAAAAGAAGTGCTCTATCTTAGCATTTATAATGTTTTAAATTTTGCTAATAAAATTTTTGGTAAAATTGTATGTGCTTCAATTTCCAAAAGTTAATTTTTCTTAACAAAAATATATTTAAAAACATATATTATTTTTAAAGAAGATCATTATCATATTATTTTAAAAATAAAATATTATCGTTAAAAAGTTATTATATAATATAAAATTATAGTAACATGGATAATTCATTTTAAATATTTTGAAAAGATTTTAAAATAATATAATAATCTAAAATCACCTTATATTAAAGATAAACATTGTATAAATATTTATAATTATTTTTAAATTACAAAACAAATGCAATAGTAATAACAGTGTATATATTTAAAATATTTGGATTTATATTTAAATATATTACTCAATGTAAAGATAAGATTAATTAATATTATAAATTTATTGAAATTTAGTTTTAAATTTAATTTAAATTTAAAATTTTATTAAAACACCTAGTTCGTCATTAGATTCTTAGAAACGAGTATCAAACTGTCTTTGCACCAAAAAAATAAGAGACCCAAAAAATAATAGAGTATCAAACTGTCTACAAAAGACAGAATCAGCTAGCCACTCACTAAAATCGCAGAATGTATGGACCATTTAAAGCTTGAATGTATGTAGTGTTCTCCAAAAGGCTACAAAATAAAGCTAGTATGTGATTGGTTAGCTATAGTGGCATGCCAAATAGAAAGAGGATGTGACCATCTCTCTCTCTCTCTCTCTCTCTCTCTCTCTCTCTCTCTCTCTCTCTCTCTCTCTCTCTCTCTCTCTCTCTCTCTCTCTCTCTCTCTCTCTCTCTCTCTCTCTCTCTCTCTCTCTCTCTCTCTCTCTCTCTCTCTCTCTCTCTCTCTCTCTCTCTCTCTCTCTCTCTCTCTCTCTCTCTCTCTCTCTCTCTCTCTCTCTCTCTCTCTCTCTCTCTCTCTCTCAATTTAAACAATTAAGTTGGTAATCCAATATCACAACCTAACCCGTTTTCTCACCCATAAAGTAAAGATTCCAACTTTGTTAATGTCATTCCCATTCCAAAGGTGGAGGAGTCTTTTTTTCTTAATTCCACTTGACAAAAAGTTTATTGTATATTCAACGTCTCTCACCCAACGATCCTATTTAGATTTCTACTATATGCGGAATCCGTAGAAACAGACAAGGCCTCCCAAGGTGGAGGAATTTATATATTATTCACAAAATTTCATCTAATTTAAGTTTATCTCAACGTCCCTTCTACCATTTCCTTTTATTATATTCATATCCTAACAATTGCTGATTAATAATTGATTCTTAGAGGTTGGAGCATCTTGTTTCTGTTTTAAAAATAAATAAATCTGGATCCATAATTTCATCAAAAGAAGACTAATCGTTGAAAACATTTAGATAGATTCACAAACAAAAATTATTATCATTAGACTCAACCCGGTATCCAAAACCAGATATAGTGAAACAATAAAAATCTCTTTTTGGGTGAGTCAAAAGAACTTTCAAGTGAATAGATTTTAATATGTCTTCCATAGCCGAACTTCTTTTTGCAACTTTTTCTATAGAGGAGATGCAAATAATCTGGTAGATTTAGACTCCATTTATCTGCAAAGTAATATTCTGACATGATTCTCACTTGAAAAAACCTGAAGTTAATGTTCATATTGAGTTTATATCTGTGAGGCAGTTGTTTAATACGAATTAGATAGATCATTCTAGACCTGCAAATAGGACACATGTATAATTTTGAGTTGGAAAATATTATATACTTTCTAATTAGAATTTAGTGGAATTGTTAGTGGGTAGTAGTTGGATTTGGATTAGATTACTTTTTAATGAGTTCATAATCAAGCTTTAAGATCTCCTTCTCATCCATTGATGGAGTAGATCCTCAAAGAACAAAGAGGTCAATTAGCTTACTCTATTGTGTCATTCTCCAAAATCCCTGCCGTATCTTTAAGAATATTCTCAACATATGAATTAACTATGTGTTTGAGGAATTGTGATGTGTTAAGATCATATACATATTTTATATCTGAGATCAAAGAAATGATCATCAAATCGTTGTTTTATTCCCTCGTTTAGCTGTAGCATTCATATAACATTAACAACTACTCCCTCCGTTTCATATTAAGTATCGTTTAGATAATTTTTTTTGTTACAAAATAAGTGTCGTTTTTAATTTTCGATGCAAAATTTATTAACTTTATATTGCAATTTATTTTTTTCTGTTGGTTGAAATGGTTAGGTGTATAAATAATTGTGTTTTTATATAGAAAATATGTAAAATTAATTATTTTCTTAATCCATATGTAAAAAGTTAAAGTGACACTTATAATGAAACAAAGATAGAATTGTGTTTGCATATTAGTGACACATGTATTAATTGTAGCATAGTGAAACTCTAAAAAGAGAAATAACTACTGAAGGTCAAGTATAAATGGAGTGTTATAAAACTTTTTTCTAACATTGGGTACCTCACTAATTTCTAATGATGATAAATTACCTAAAACATATTTGATATTGATGAATAACTTTGCAAACAATTTCACGACGAAACTCTCTCCGTAACATTCGGATCAACATACGACTCTGCATGTATGACATCCTCGATGACCAGATTCTCTCTGATCACAATGAATGGCTCTGCATGCATCACTCTGAAACCTCTCTAAAACCTCTGACAAACTTGCATCATTTAATTTGCAAGAAATTGCATTCTCTAGAAATAGCCGTGACTACTAGACCACACTTCCACAAAAGTGTTATAAAGCTTCGATCTAAGTTATTGCTACACATACGAAACGTATAATACGGTTCTCAAAAGTGTTAAAAAGCTGTTTCTTTAGCTTAGGCAATTTGGTTATCTGTTTCTTCTTCCTTTTTCCACTCTGTTCTCGAGCTCTCCCAAAGAATCGATCAGCTAGAACAGATAAACAAAAAAAATATTTTGTAGTTGCAGATTTGCAAAAGCAGAATGTTGAATACTGTCAAGAGCTCTCCATCTTCCGTGAAATAACGAAGAAGCAATTTCCAAAAATATTTTCTCTGAGTATCTTATTTATTTTATGTATAATAACATGTTTAATAACTTATGTTTTGTTTAACTATTATATGTAAAAATGTGTTTTAACTATTTTGGTGTAATGAAATTTCCCTTTTAATTATAGTATATGAATTATTTATTTTCTTACATATAAATTATAAAGTACTTTATTATTAAAAATCAAAACAAATTGCATGGTCAAAAATTCGTAGGAAAGATAAACTGATAGAAAGGTTAGTGAGGATTTTTTTTAATATTCGTTGGAAAGTGTCAGAATATTTTCTCCCAGTTCAGTTGGAATGTATCCGATGCATTTTAACCGATTCCCACCGCTCTCATCCTTAATTAAATGTTGAAAAAAACGTCAATAAAAGTTTCATCGGAAAACCTGTGAGATATGTTTCCAACCACATACCGACTAATTGTCCGACCACTTGTGTATTTGGTAAGGTGTTAAATAGCCGTCAGAAATATATTCGTCGAAAAATCCAACAGAATTTTGACGGATTTTATTTTCCGACCATCTAGAATCAATGGCTTAATCTCGTCGGTAATTAGTCGGAAACAGTTTTTTCCGATGATTTTCCAACAACTTTAGTAGTCGGTTTCAGCGTGTTTAGTAAAACTTTAACATATTATTGTCACCTCATATAGAAATGTGTATGTAAAAGAGGACGGGGACCATGCATGAAATGAAAAAAAAAGGATTGAGAGGATAATACCATTAGAAAGTTGGACATAGTATTGATAAATAGTGTTACCCAAAACATGGCACTATCTATGCATTGTTTCCACTTTGTATATTACATTACAATGGTATTTATATGTGAAAATTTGGAAGATTATGGTTTGTAATCACCATATCAAAGTATAATGTTTGCTCCGTGACTCATCATCCTCTAGTCAATTAGAGTTGGCTAACCAAACATTTATTTTAATCACATTCTCATTCCGTTTATCATTTGTTTAGGTGCGAATCAATAACTTCTTTTTTGACGTTATTGATTTTTTACTTCTCTTGAAAAAATATTTTTTTATTGATCAGAAATTAAATCCAAATTATACAACACAGAGAGGAATGTGTCTCCTTTCTCGCCTATGTCTTGTTATGTTCCTCCAACAAGGAGCACTATAAATACTCACTCCAACGCTCTCAAAAACACTCAACCACTCTCCTTAACAGAAACATAACCAAAACTAATAGACAGAGAAGAAGATGATTGAGACGGTTAAGCACCTGGTTGGCTCCGGTGGCCCAAGCGGATTCGGGTCCAGATCCACCGCCGATCACGTCACTGTTGACTGTGATCTCCGATCTCTGACCGCAATCATCACTGGAGCGACGTCGGGGATCGGAGCAGAGACGGCACGTGTTCTGGCAAAGCGTGGAGGGAGGCTAGTGATACCGGCTCGGAGTCTCAAAACAGCAGAGGAAACAAAATCACGTGTCCTGTCTGAGTTTCCAGATGCAGAGATCATAGTCATGCATCTCGATCTCAGCTCACTCGCCTCTGTTCGTCGATTCGTAACCGACTTCGAATCTCTTCATCTCCCTCTCAACATCCTCATGTAATTATAGTAATTATATATAAACTTCTTCTTCGTCTTCATTCTCATATTTATATTTTTATAATTAATTAATGTCCGGGATAATATTACAACAGCAACAATGCGGGAACATACGCGCAGAAGCACGCCATCTCTGAGGACGGCGTGGAGATGACCTTCGCCACTAATTATCTCGGTAATCTTTTTAAAAAAATTAATCAATCATTTCTTCATTTTATATGGTCCGTCTAATTAATCGTGATTAGGTGACTGAACATTAATTAACCCATGTGGTTTTGCTATGGACGCACAGGCCATTTTCTGCTCACCAAGCTTCTTTTAAAGAAGATGATCGAAACGGCGGAGCAAACCGGCGTTCAAGGCCGCATCGTCAACGTCACATCGGTGATCCACAGCTGGTTCTCCGGCGATATGTTGCAATATCTCGCCGATATCTCCCGAAACAATAGGTACACTATATATATATTCCAATCATTTAATCATCAAGTAATTTAATTTTCTATTATTAATTAAAAGGTGATATGCGACGACAAATATAGAAACGCCATCGTCCTCCTCGCTTTCTTTTTACTATTTAATTTCTTCAACAGAATAATACTCATTATTTAAATGCGTTTTGTAGAAACTACGATGCGACTCGAGCGTACGCGCTCTCCAAGCTAGCCAACGTTCTCCACACCATAGAGCTTTCCCGGATACTCCATGTAAGTAATTAAACATATTAATCTCTACCCTTTTTCATCTTTGTTGATAAATTAATATTTTAAATCTCATCAAACTAATAGATATAATTCTACTAATCACTGTATAGAAAATGGATGCTAATGTAACGGCAAACTGTGTTCATCCTGGAATCGTCAAAACACGTCTCACACGAGATCGAGACGGCCTCATCACTGATTTAGTCTTTTTCTTGACCTCCAAGCTATTGAAGTCCGTTCCTCAGGTAACTAGATCATTTTATATTACGTCCACATATAAATCTTACAGAAACTGATCCGTCCTATTAATTTTTATATATATAGGCAGCAGCAACCACTTGCTACGTGGCAACTAGTCCCAGGTTGAGGAACGTGTGCGGCAAGTACTTCTCGGACTGCAACGAAGCTCAGACATCTAAATTGGGATCGTGCAGTGTTAAAGCTCAGAGACTGTGGACTGCTTCTGAGTTGCTGGTTTCTCCAGCTTCATGTACTCCTCATCTTTGCCAAACCTTTAAATACTCTTTTACCAACGATGCTATATGTAAATCCCAAGCCGTGTAATGACATGTATATATATGTAGCTTTACTATTATATAATATTGGTATAGGTATACATACTATTAGTTAGCTGAATAGGCGGATGTTCGTTTGTGTGTGTATAAGCCTGCGTCTGTAATATTACTATATACTTGTAGGGTTTTGTAAAATCTAGCTATGTCTTTGTTATGTGATCCCTATCTATGTACCATGAATCTAGTACCATCAATCTACACGTGCTTTCCTAAAATTCTTGATCTCTTGTGTTTTGACGATTGCATGAAGTATGTGTTGAGAATTAATCAAACAAAGAAAATCATATTGGCTAAGAGCATCTCCAAAAGCAACTTCATTTTTTTAAATTGGCAAAAATTCAAATTTGAAATTTAAGGATGCTTCTCTCTAAAAAACAACTTCAAACTAAACATTAAAAGTTTTATATTTTACATTATAGTCCTTTTTACTAATAAAATTTGACAAAAATCATATAACTTTTATGTAGCAATAGAATATATGATAAAAATTATATAGGCTATTAATTAGTAAGATAATACACTTTAATAGCATATTATATGCATTTTGAAATAATAAATGAATCTTTTTATTTATATTTGTAGATTACAAGCTAAATTTTGTTGGAATATTATACATTCGTTAGTTAATGTAATAATTTTGTTTTCATATAATTTAATCTTTTTGTATCTTTTGATTTATAACTTGTATTAAATGTGTATTTAATATTATTTTATATATCGCTTTATTTATATTTTGCATAAAATTAAAAAAAATGTAAAAATTAAAATAATAACTATAAAAATTAGCATCTTTAATTTGAAAGAATTTAAAAATATGAAACTTTAAATATGAAGGTTCTGAACAATAAAACTTCAAATATAAGTTTCACTGTTCAAAACTCCAAAATTTGAAGTTGCTTTTGGAGCATGAAAAACTTGATATTGGAAGTTTTAAAGTTGTTTTTTGGAAATGCTGAATAAGGAAATACTGATTTCTATATAAACAAAACATATTCAATATAAAGTAAAAAATACCGCTAAGCGTTAAAAAGTGAAAATCTTCTAGTATCTTGAGTTATATATCAATATTATATAATCTTAAAGGATACAGACATCGTTGGAGATGGGTTTCACCATACTACAAACACGGTCCAAAAGGCAGGTCCAATATATCACTAAATCCCAAAGGAAAACAATAGGGCCCCGTCCCAGCCTAAATAGACAGCTCATACCGAAACATAAAGGATGTGTTATTAAAAAAAATATATATATACCAGTTTAATTGGGATAAATAACATTTTTGCCGACTCATGAATAGGAAAGTTAAGAAACCCTGCAAACGGAGATACCATAAGACTAAAACCTAATTATGATACTTGACAACTGAAAAGCTTTCGAGTCTTTTTTCTGATAATGAATTTATATATTATATATACAAACCGCTTAGTGGGGAATAGACTATGGCAGTATTGTTTCATCCAAATCAAAAGTAATAATACAGATTTTGTTACATATGTATAATCTTGTCACCAAAGACTTGCCTTCCTCACAGACACTATGCCAAAGAAGAAGCTTCATGTTCCCGATATATCTCCTCCGCATGAGCTGTTGTTACGTAAACTGCATTGGCCAGGGAGCTGTGTTTTCGTCCATAGAAAACATACACTATCACTCCAATCACCAGCCACACAGATACACGAGCCCATGTTCCAGATCTGTCAAGTTATAGCCAGTCATTATTACCTTTGTTCTTTGGTGAACTTGTAAGGAAACAAGGAGATGAAGGAGCATGTGAATGAAGAGATACTCACCCAAGGTTAACCAAAAGGTACATGTTGATTAGGATGCATATGATTGGCAGAAGTGGAACTAACGGGCACATGAAACCTATTTAAAACGAATGTTCACACATGATATATACATTTTAAGGCCTGCCTTTCATATGCATAAGAAATTGATTGTTTAGCAAATCTTGTTATGATTATAAGGCCACCATTTACCTCCAGAATGTCCAAAAGAGTGCCTGGCATCATCCTGATCTATAGAACTCAAAGCAATCAACCCAGCAAGAAGGAGACTTCCACCAACACCACACAGTGGATATCTTATAAACCTAAAACCATTTTAAGATGACCATGATAAGCAAACAAAAGCTTTTTGAGGAAGCATAATGCTATAAAGACATGGCAGTGAGAGCTAACCCTGGGAAGTTGAGGCTTGATGCCACATAACTTAGAAGGAATGCTCCAATACAAGTTAACGTAATGCTCCATCCAGCGACTATTCTTCTGTTTTCTTCGCTCAGAACCCCTGAAAAATCATTAACAAATGTCAAGCCCGTGCTGAGATATTTTAGTAGAGACAAGTGGTCTCAAAAGTGTATGCAACTTACAACACCCAAGAGCTTCTTGTTTCTCAATAACTGGGAAATAAACAGAAGCATCGTTGTCGCCAATTAAAGGCTGTTTATTACTATTGTTAGAAGTGCCAACATGATCGGATGACTTTGTTTCACCACATATAAAGGAAACAGAGTCGATTCTATCCTGAAGGGATGCCGGAAGAGGTAGCTCATCTGGAGGAACATATCTGAGTATCAATACTGATATTGCCACCATTGTAAACGCCAGAAGGGTCCCAACACTCACCTGCGCACAACCACGAGCTCTTAAATACTAAAATAACAGACGGAAAAGTTACACTAGACAAGCAATAACAATACTGTGTCTTACCATGCCTGCGAGCTGTGAAACATCCATAAAGAAGGCTAAGGTTGCTGCACAAATCCCAGTTGCTATGGTCGCTTTAACCGGAACTTGTGTGCGTCTATTAACGTCTGAGAAAACAGAAGGCAGCAAACCATCCCTAGCCATTGCCATTAGAATTCGCGGCTAGAAAAAAAATCAAAATTAGTCATATTTTGAGTAACAACCACTCACCAATGAACAACACCTAATTTTCTACCGTTTTACCTGAGGGAGAAGGGAACCCATTAGAGCTGAGCAGAGAGCCATGACAGCTCCTAAAGTTATCAAGTATCTACATAAAATTCCCAAAAGAAAATAATAAATCTTACAAACATATTTAAAAGTCTAAATGAAACAGAAACGATCTTAAAGAGTCATGTACTTACACAGCCCATTGCATGTCATGACTAGCAAACGCAGAGGATATGGGAGTGTCAGGATCCATGGCATAGTAAGGAACTAAGCCAACGATTACAATGGAGACCATCATGTAGAGCGAACAACAGAGAAAAACTGCAAGACCAATGCCAATTGGTAAATCCCGTTGGGGATTTTTCACCTGCCCATAAATATAGCATGAAAGGATATTCAAAAGCCAAAAAAAAACAGATAGTTGCATGCAAGAAGAGCATCATGCATGGATTATAAAACGTACCTCCTCAGCAGTACTTGCAAGTGAATCAAAGCCAATGAATGCAAAGAAGACTGTAGCAGAACCAGCAAACATTCCATCCACTCCGAATGGAAAAAGCCTAACAAGGGAGAAATGGTTTTTGTACTTAACCTATCTATCTATCTTCTTAAAACTATCATGACTCTCTCAAGAGATGGTGAATAATGCTCTTCTTACCCTGTGGGGAGTTCATAACCAGCCCAACCAGTCTTGAAGCCCAAATAACTGCCAGCTACTATGACAAATAACAAGACACACACATTGGCTGCAGTAACAATCCCCTGAGCAAATGTGCTCTGCAAGTACAATTTGAACCAGCGTTGCCAATGATTTATCTTGACGTGCAGGATGGAAATAAATTAAAAAGCGTGTAGGTACCTCCTTAATTCCCAGGCACAAGAGGCCAGTAACAATGAAGACAAGAATAGCAGCAGATGGATCCACAACAACATCAAGACCTGGGATCTGGTGACGAGCTAAGAATGAAGGCAAACCATCTTCACCGCCAAAAATCAAAGCCTGTAACGATTTTTATCAACTCATAAAGCTTTAGTGGCGCACACTTAATGATGCTACACACAAGTTGATAATAGAGAACTTTGTTCAATAACCCCCAGCTATATAAGAAGAATCAATGAGAGAAATGAATGTAGTGATGGTCCCCACAGAAGAGTCAAGCTACCGATATGATGAAGTAATAATTTGCATTTAAGATAGAAAGATAGAGACCAGATTAGGGGAAATGCCACGGGCAACAGCAGAGCCACCAATGGTGTATTCCAGAATCAGGGCCCAACCGATCAACCAAGCCACACTTGAAAATTAAGAAGAAGAAAAAACAAGTTAGCAGAACAGAAAGCATTGAGAAGAAGAAGAGGAGTAAGTAGGAAGTACCCTTCACCGACACAAATGTAAGAATAGTGGTAGGCGCTGCCAGCAGAGGGGCAACGACTAGAGAGTTCAGCATAGCAAAAGGCAGAGAGGGCAGCTGCAATTCCAGCAATAAGAAAGGACAGAGCAAGAGATGGTCCAGAGTGCTCTCTTGCAACTGTCCCCACAAGAATATACACTCCCGCTCCAATGGTTGCTCCAACACCTAACACAAACAAACTTAGCAATCAACTGATGAAGAATGAATGATTTGTAGATGAAGAATAATTGAAAAAAAAAGTCAAAAACAAAGGCGGATGATAAATCCTTGTCCGTATTCAGACCAGTCAAAGAATTAAAAGACTGTTGGCGAAGAAAACCAGAATAGAGAGAAACTGTGGGAATTATATTTGAGAAGAAGGTACCAATAGCAACCAAGTGAGGAACAGTAAGGGCTTTAGAGAGCTGATGATGATGAGAATGTCCATTAGCTGCAGAATCGACCTGTTTCCTTCGGACCAAACTCCTGACACAGCCCCATGAATGTCCGCCTCCTTCCTTTTGCGTATCCACCAGGAAACCCATCGGAAGTCTCCTCAATTTATTCAAATGGAGTTTGATTTCGATTCTACTACAGATAAAAGGAGGCGGAGGATAGAGAAGGAATGATCTCTTTCCCTTTAAGAAAAGGAGGGGAAAATGAATTATTGATGGCGTGAGAAAAGAAGGCACTGCCAAAATGTTATCCGAACCAATGTCTCGGAGGTCAACTACAACGTGCCTCTTGCCGTCTCTTTAAAGCTTCTCTATTTTTTTATATATTTTTCGCATTTGGTCCAATGGCTACTAAAAGTCGGTGTCATCCTTTAATAATTGAGTATTTGCTGCCCATATATATGTCTGGACATTTTACGCGGACGTGCTGATCCGACAAAAAATTGATACGTCCTAGATTCGGAAGAATGACTTTGGCCGGGTGTTGGATATGAACCGAGAAGGCAAAGGCATTCCTGGAACTGGGATGAAATGAATGGATCGTCAAAAGATGTGGAATGGCTCTTGATATACCACAATCTTAAGGCTAACCACCTAAGAAGGATGAATGTGTGTTGGCTAACCACCAAATCAACAAGCCGGTTCAAACCGATGAACTAGCTAAGAACTCTCTCTCACTCAGAGAAAAGAAGAACGAAAATAAAACCCAAAAACTCTCTGATCTTATTCATTGTAGAGATTACATATTTATACTAATGTAGTCAAAGAAAGCAATAAAGAAAGTGCGGAAAAAGATGTCTAGAAAATACAACATTTGACTAGATAATTATTAGAGAGTCAAAGTTGTAGAAATTGATGCAGTCTTGGTCAAAGTTGCGGAAAATGATGAAGACCAGTCAAAGTGATGATTTTGAGATAGTCTGGTCAAGGTTCGTCCAAGCGTCCAGATTCATCTGAACGAGATGGATGCACGGGGTAAAGATAAGGACGCATGCGGGACTGTCCGGATGGTCCGACGGATGAGAATGCATGGCCGTCTTCGGTTTCCTCACGACCCAAGCTAAGTCTGGCTCGACCGTGGGTCTTCGAATGTCGAGTTAGTCAGGAAAGACAAGCTCTGGTATGGTCAGTTCGGTCTCCTGGTCGTGGCTCCAGCCGAAGCTCCATTCCGGACGTACGCGGGTCAATACGGTGGACAGAACGTGCGGCTCGGTCGGTGTGATCAGCACGACCTGGTGGAGAAACCTCGGTTGAGTCGAGCTGGTCGACAAGATCATTATCTTGAACCGTGTCCATGATCCAAGCAGGTCGGTGCTCGAACCGGGGCGCATCATTCTCTCCCTCTTCAAAAAGATTTGTCCTCAAATCTGGAACATTAAAAGGAAAAGGGGTATAAGCAAAAGAATCATAATCAATACATTTCTCACCTTGGGTTTGGTCTGGCTCTTGAATGGACGAAGATCCTTCTTGGTTTGTTTGATGACCACAGTTTTTCTCTCCATCTGACCCTTCATTCGGTTCATGTGGGTAGTCATCGAAAATTGGCAATGGATATGAAAGTCCTTCCTTTTCTTTCTCGGTTTCAACTTCCTCCAATGTCACCAACGGTTTCTGGTTTTGGCACTTGTTAGCGTAATGGCCGACTCTATGGCATTTGAAACACCTGGTAGAATGAGCTTTGCTTGTGGGTTTCACAGCTTTGCTTTTACCAAAAGAAATCTCATTAGTTTTCAAATCAGAATTTGAAAGATAAGAAGACTTACATTGTTGTTTTGGTGCTGAAGAAGTGTTGGTGTTTCCCTTCCTTTTGAGTTGCCGGATAGCATGAATTGCCTTATGCAACATTTTCTCCAAGCTGGCATAAGTCTGAAGTTCGTTCTGATCTAGCACCTCACGGTTTCTTCTCTTGGCTTTGATGAAGGGACGATCACCACTTCTGACCCTCTTCTCATCATCATTGGACCTGTTTTGTCTCTCCCTTTGTTTCTGCACAAAATCAAACTCATTAGAAGCAAACTGTTTATTATCAAAAATCAATTGCTCTTTTTCAAAAACAGTTTTAAAAGGAAAGTAGACGTCTTGTTGTGGTTTTGATTTCTTGAGAAGTCCAAACATCCTGAAAACACTTAACAACCAAGTTAGCAAATAAAATCCTCACACTCTCAAAGTGTTTAGCTCTCGATTTTTAGGTGATCACTCAGAGTTCTTTCCACTGGTTCAAAGGATGATAGGCAGTCAAAATCAGCAATCAAAAACCCAAACAACTTTGTGGGAAAAAGAAAAGAGAAAGAAAGATGAAGAGATTTTTTTTTTTTTTTGTGTGGATCCGCCTTAACTGTCCTAAGGCCGGATTTCTCCTCGGCCAGCAGGCTTTCTCTTCCACCACTCCCCCTGGATTTCTCTTCAGAAGTGATTCAAGCCAAAACTTTTACTCTTTTTTTTTTAAAAAATCGTTTTCTCTTTTTTTTTTTTTTTTTTTTAAATGGCGATCACAAGGGAGTAAAGGAACAGCCCGGATCCAAAAAGAAATAAGAAAAGAAAATGATGAATAGATGAGAAGATGAAAAGAATAATGAAAACAAACCAGCCAAAGTGGCTCTGATACCAAATGATACGTCCTAGATTCGGAAGGATGACTTTGGCCGGGTGTTGGATATGAACCGAGAAGGCAAAGGCACTCCTGGAACTGGGATGGAATGAATGGATCGTCAAGAGATGCGGAATGGCTCTTGATATACCACGATCTTAAGGCTAACCACCTAAGAAGGATGAATGTGTGTTGGCTAACCACCAAAGAGACACACAAAGATGATTGGCTAACCACCAAATCAACAAGCCGGTTCAAACCGATGAACTAGCTAAGAACTCTCTCTCACTCAGAGAAAAGAAGAACGAAAATAAAACCCAAAAACTCTCTGATCTTATTCATTGTAGAGATTACATATTTATACTAGATGTAGTCAAAGAAAGCAATAAAGAAAGTGCGGAAAAAGATGTCTAGAAAATACAACATTTGACTAGATAATTATTAGAGAGTCAAAGTTGTAGAAATTGATGCAGTCTTGGTCAAAGTTGCGGAAAATGATGAAGACCAGTCAAAGTGATGATTTTGAGACAGTCTGGTCAAGGTTCGTCCAAGCGTCCAGATTCATCTGAACGAGATGGATGCACGGGGTAAAGATAAGGACGCATGCGGGACTGTCCGGATGGTCCGACGGATGAGAATGCATGGCCGTCTTCGGTTTCCTCACGACCCAAGCTAAGTCTGGCTCGACCGTGGGTCTTCGAATGTCGAGTTAGTCGGGAAAGACAAGCTCTGGTATGGTCAGTTCGGTCTCCTGGTCGTGGCTCCAGCCGAAGCTCCATTCCGGACGTACGCGGGTCAATACGGTGGACAGAACGTGCGGCTCGGTCGGTGTGATCAGCACGACCTGGTGGAGAAACCTCGGTTGAGTCGAGCTGGTCGACAAGATCACTATCTTGAACCGTGTCCATGATCCAAGCAGGTCGGTACTCGAACCGGGGCGCATCAAAAATCGTTCCAGAAATTTTTGGTTTGGGTAGAAATCCAACCAATCTTTTTACTCTATTGGATCTAGTTACGAAGAACTAGTGGATCTTGGATCCGACCTGATCTGATTTGAAATCCGATGAAATACCCAAAATACTTGAAACTTCTAATAATATAAATATATGAGTGTTTCAGTATATTTTAATATTATGTGTGTTTTTTAAGTTTTAGATCTATCCTTTTAACATATAGTTTTAGATTTTGGGTAAAATTTTAAATTTTCAAAAATATGATTCAAGCAATCGGATAAAATTTTCATGTTTCTAGATAAAATTTAATGTAAAATTTTAGATTTTTGGTATTTAAATATTTTCAAATATTTTATTTTTTGAGTATTTTTTTTTTGGATCGGACCAGACATGACCCAAACAAAACTGATTCAAAATCAAACCAAAATCTACTAAATTTAGTTATCCTATTAAGTCTAATTATTTATGACCTAAACCGAACAAGATAAAACATGACTCAAACGTAACTTGAACTGATAAATTCTAATTATCCTAATAGGTCTATATATCTAAAACCTAAAAACCCCAAATCCTACAAAATCTAATCTAAATCCGATGACCCAAATGTGCAGGTCTACCCATATAGAACAAGTTCCGTGTATTTAGGTGAATGGCACGAGGAACTATTCGGCTACTGTGCCTTCTACTTAATTCCAACCCAGTCCCTAGGCCTTACACCGATCCCTCATAGATGACATTCTGATTTTGCATAGATATGAGGTCAACTGCAGATGTAGAACCTAATAATTACACCCACTGTACGGAAGAACTTCACTCATAACTATTACCGTTTTTGTACCCAATAGACACGAAACCTTTGCAAAGAGTTAAGTTCATTTGATATATGTTCTTATAAAGCACTTTCTCTGTTTTATAATAAATATTACTTTAATTTTTAAATTTTGTTTTTAAAAAATGTTATTTTATAATATCTTTGTACATTAAATCCAGTTTTTACTTTTTTGAATAACCAATTTTTTTATTTAAATCATTTTCATATAATTAATTATACATTAAATAAAGATATATTAGTCTATTATACAAATTTCTTAGTCTCAGTGAAAAGTGTTAAAATGTCACTTATTAAGAAATGAAAGGAGTATTCATTTGTGCAAAAAATGTTTATCTGAAATTTCCAAACAATCGAAGATTCATTGTGTAAACACGCCTAGTTAACCCACATGTTTCGTCCGAGTCTGGTGAAATGGTGGAGAAAGGTGAAAACTAATAGAAATTAAGTTATGTTTTACCAATCTTCTAGTGAAATATGAACAATTATGAATGTTCTAATAGAAGACGAGATACAAGTTATAAGAGGATCAACATTTGGGAAATTCATAGATCTGACTAAGGAATCCATTTTTTCGAAAAGATTTGCTTGTTACTTACTTTCTCGACAGTTGAAGGTTAACAAGAAATACAAGGCTTGGTTTCGCTTTGCCGAACATCCAATTAGGTTTTTTCTTCACGATTTTGCTATTGTTACCAAATTACCATGTGGCAAGTTTTCGAAGATATCATAGACGAACAAGAAAAACCATGATGGAGACTCCATATTGGCCTTCTCTATCCAGTGGTGCGGTGGTTGTCTCTGTTTCTTCGGTTATTCGGATGTTGAGGAAGAGAACAGTTGTTGATAAAGAAATTAGAATCAAATACGCTTGTCTCGCTTTTGTTCATCAATCCATGTGTCCAAAAATCTCAAATCAAAGATTCTGAAAGAGTATACAAAGTTAATCAAAGACCTTGGAGAATTTTTTGCTTTTCTTTAGAAAAATTTAGCCTTTAACATGTTAATGGGCAGTATTAAAGAGAGACGAAATGTCACTATTCCAAAACACTTTTGCTTTTAAGGTTTTTGTAATGCTTCAAAAATCTTGTATATCGACCATGCAATCACCATATGACATTTCCCGTGCTTTAGCTTCACTCACACGATATCGTGAATGACTTCCGATAGGTCACTCATCCTTCTACTACTCCAACGCAAGCACAATTAACCTTGAAGTTTTAAATGAATGTGTCACTGAAACGTTACGTGCACTCTAGGATCGTCACCCATGTTATAGTGAGTTCTCACATGACTCTACACTCGTATGGATTCAGCTCTAATACCACTTGTAACATTCCGACCGTCCACGGCTAATAGACCTCCCACACTCACTCACTTGGTATGTGTTTTTTTTTGGGTATTTGTAGAAATGCTTTGTTTTTCTTTGGTTTATAATAATTGAGTATTTGGTGTCCATTACAATTATGCTTATTAGTAATTAGTATTATATTCTTCATGTGTTTTATATGTCCAGCCTCAAGAGTTATCAACTGCTCCCTTGCCAGTCCCGACATCGTATGTTTCCAACCCAAGTAACATAGTGTTTCCACGTTCAAACGTTGATCCACCGGTATGCCTAGTGAATTATAAGGTTTGCAATAGTTAAGTACTCTTATGTTGGCTATTAAGGATATATCTTCCCCCACTCTAGACCCAAAGGTGCCTAATTTGTTTTTTTTTTCTTCTCTTTTTTCTTTATAAGACTAGGTAGTGATCCGCGTCGTGCGTGGAGTGAAACAGTTGATTAGATTATTTATATTATGTTGTATAAAGGGATTTGTCATAAAACTTTTCTTAGGGATGAATATTCAGATATCTGTTTGGATTTAGTTGGTATATTCGAAAAATTTAAATCTGATTCGGATATTTACAAATTTCAGTTCGAATTTGATTTAGATTTGGTACGAATCCTTGTTGATTCAGTTTGAGTTCAGATACCCATTTTAATTATGTAATTTTTTAACAAAAATTCAAATATACTTAAGTCTTCAAAATCTGAAAATAAAAATAACATAAAACATATAAATTTCAATAATGAAAAACTAAATACTTAAATTTACATAAAAATTAGTTCAATTTAAATATTTAGATTAAGAACACATAGATACTTTCAGTATTTTGAACATATTTTTGTTATAATAGATATTTACTTGTGACTATTTTAATAATATTAAGATATTTTCATATGTTTGAACATCTAATAGATATAAGATTTAAAATAATGAATATATTTAAGTTTGTAATTATGATTTAGATATTTTTGGTATCCAAAATATTTCAGGTTTAAATGGATTTGGGTCCGGTTATCCAAATATAAAAAAATTACATATGTTTAAGTACTTAATCAATTTTAGTTTATGTCTAGTATTACTTTCAAATCAAGTTTGGTTCGGGCGTTCAGATTCATATATTTTACCCAAACTTATTTTCTTCTACTAATATAAAGCAAAATAAAATAAATGTATTACAAAAAATTTGGGTTTATTTTTACATAAATTATTGTTAAAACATACTTTAAGAATATTAATAAAAATGGTTGGACGTCATGTCAATATTGGTGGGCATGTTGCAAAACTGACGTAGTCTATAACCAAGAATATGTATTTTCTTATAAATTATTGGTAAATATAATTAAAACATGATATAATCGAGTGAAAGGGATTAGAGTTGCGTTGAAAATATGTGATCTGTTCATTTGGCACATAAATTATATTTTTCAACCAATTTTGTGAATTTCTTTTTTTTTTTAAGCTTTTATGTTTACTGATTTTTTCTACCAATCTGATTATATTTCTAATTCTTGCTTTGATAAGAAAAATCTGAAAAGAAAAACGATATTTGATTAAAGTAAAGATCTAAATTCGTGTGTGGCCTTTTGACTTCAGTTTCTTTACAAAAACCTCAATTAAGGCAAAGTTTGGTAAGGTACCAAACTTTCAATTTTTGAAACTACTTTTACTTCAACATTTTAGTTGATGTGAATCTTAATAATTTTCTAATTTTTTTTTCGACAATGATATTATTCAGTAGTTGCACGGAGAAAACTTCAAATGACGAAGACCCATACATTTTCAAATGACGAAATTCACAAAATGTTAAATTGAACCTTTTTTTAAGAGAACAGATCGCTAGCAACGGGAATCGAAGATGCAATTCTATAAATTCATATTAGTTGATTAAAGAGTTTTAAACAATAAACCAACTATGCATTGGTGGAACCATTCTTGCGTGCATGAATAACATCTTTGTGTCGATGTGGGCTTAGGCCTAGAATTGAGGTTTTAAGCAAAGCTTTTTTTTTATGGAAGATTGAGTTGAAGGCAAGGGATCTTAGAAATCGTACTTGATTAGCTTCTTCCATCTTTCAATGGTTAAGTGGATAGACAATTATAATATATATTCACCTGCTCATTTATGAATGAGATTACTCATTGCTAAGATGGAACAATCATAGGCGTATTGCCACGTTGAAGCAAAAACAAAAGAGTAATGGTACTGAACCAACACTCAGCAATGTGTATACACATCTTATACGCCTAACTAGTAAGTATAAATAGCTTTCACACAAATAAAAGAATCCTAATCTAACATATCTATTATATGTATTCACTTGTATTTTAGACCCGAATTGGCAATCCATAGTTGTTGAATACTCTGATCCTTCCGTCCCAAGTCGCTGTTACGATCACAAGCCCCCACATGTGAGGCTGCAACACACTCTTCAGCAGCTTTAGCTTCTTCCCTCTACTGCTCATTGTTGTTGAGGCATCGTCCAGCTGCTCTTCAGGCCATGTTGTTGCTCCTTTCATTGGGGAGAAACAACTGTCCATTTTCCCTATCTTCTTGTCCAAATCTGTGATGCAATCTCCCAGGATGTTCCTGTCTGCCTGCCTCAGCCAAGGGATAGCCACAGACGCATTCTGTGAGATAAAGCTCTCGTACGACCTGATTCTTTTCGCCTTTCCAGAAGATGGCTTCTTGCTGGGTAACTGAGAGTTACTCCACACATGAATCCCCGAGTCCTCTGTTGCTGACACGATGTGTTTCCCATCCATAGTAAACGAAGCAGACGTTGTGCAAAGGCCAGAAGCTGCAAAAGAAAGTATGCCACAGTTTAAATCTTTATTCTTAAGAAGAACAAAATAAAAACGCACTCACTATGTCAATCATCCTAACCTTTAAGCTTGCAGATAACTTCCTCTCCATATATGATACGAATCTGTGAATCAGCACAAGTAACCATTACTTTGTCTGAGTCATTTGGAAAATACTCAAGACCAGTGATTCTTTTGCTTGGCACTTTCTTCTTCCCATGTAACAAGTTAACCTCTCTATCCATTTGCAGCTGGTTATCTAAAAAATGCACAAAAACTAACAATCAGCTCCTGAATTATCCAACAATGAATCTCAAATAAAATTTACAAGTGAGTAAACATACCGAGTATATGGTAGAAGCGACAGTTCCCTGTTATGGAACCTATTACAGCAGCCTGAAAACAATCTCTAGTGAGCATTTTTCAATCATGTCTCAATAAATAAAATTAATGAAAAATATTTCAAAGTACCATAGCATCTGGACGATAGCACACAGCAGTCACAATGTCTCTTACATCAGTGTAGTCAACAACTCGACAACGGGACACATCCCATATTCGAACTTTCCCATCAATGGATCCGCTGATGAAGTAATTATCATCCACAGGATTGAATGCCACACAGGTCACTGCGTAAGAAAGAGACAAGGTGTGAGTTCACATCACAAACAGGTTAAGACAATCATTGTCTGAAGTTAACTCACCAAAATTGTTATGAGAGAAAGTTGCGAGACATTCATCACAACCTACTCTCCATAAACGCACACTCTCATCCACAGATGATGACAGAAGATACTGCAGCAAAATCAAGAGATCACAATTAAAGACTTGTATATGACACAAAGTATGTAGGAAGAAGAGTTTAGTTTTATTTACCCCTTTCTCAGACCAGGAAAGATCCAAGATCTCACCACTATGCCCTCTGAACTCATGCAGAGGCTTCTCAGATATACTGAAGATCTTAGAGGGTAACACAACACAAGTTGAGTCCGATGACTTCCTCAAAAAGCTACTTGTCTTCTTCTTCTTCTTCTCTGTGATCTCACTGTTGTTGATATTCAGAGGCTCAACCTGAGAATGTTGATTCATCCCAAAGTAAACACCAGAGTCAACCTCAGCCACTTGATACTTGTCTGTTCTCTCTTCCTCGGTTATGCTCCAAACTCGAACAACACAGTCTTCACCAGCGCTTGCAATGAATTTTCCATCAGGAGAGAACTTCATGGCTAAGATGGAGCCATCATGTGCTGAAAACTCTTGGTCAACACAGAGAGAGGAAAGCTCCTTGAACTGCTTTTTGTATGTCTGAACAGACGCTACTCGCTTCAGTGCTGCTGATTCACAATCTAGAGAGTCAAGGACGTGTGTCAGAACACCAAGCTTCTTCAACCAGAACTGTGCACCTTTCTTCACAGAATCATCACTACGCGTGGATGGAAAGCTTTGAAGATCGCCAAGGCTACAACTGGAAACAGAGTTCCTGGAAAAGAACAAGGACTGATCATCTGTGTCCTCAGATGATCGATCAAAACAAGAGGAGGAAGTAGATTCATTCCTCAACAACAAGTCATCCTCTTTCAAAGAACCGGTGA
The DNA here is from genome assembly GCA_905132885.1 of Moricandia moricandioides. NCBI lineage: Eukaryota > Viridiplantae > Streptophyta > Magnoliopsida > Brassicales > Brassicaceae > Moricandia > Moricandia moricandioides. The sequence continues at coordinate 96,101 of CAJHQQ010000718.1, forward strand.
CAAGTTGAGAAACAGAGACAGAAGGTGGTTGAAGTTCATCTTCAGAAGAGACAGAGGAGTCGTCTCTTGTAGCCTTGTTGAAACTAAAGGCCATAGACTGGAGAAACTTACGGCGTCGGTTGGAAACACTGTCAGGGTCATTGGTCCAGAGATGAAAACCAAATTCCTGGGAAACATGTTGTTGTTCATTATCATCAGTAGGGGCATCGAAGAAACAATCTTCGTCTTCATCATCCCCACGAGTACCCATCTCTGTTCTGTAACCAAAGAAAGAAAGAAATCAACTTTGGGTAGCCATGATAACAAAAGTCTCAACCTTTGGGTGGTTGGTCAATTTAAACCATAGAGAGAGACTTGTCTTCGTATGAATTAGTTAAAAAAGAAATGAATATTCAAACAAAAAAAAGGATAACAGAGCCAAAAAGCAGAGTCAAAATCTCTGGGCGGAATAAAGAAGAATAAAAGTATGTGGCCAACCTAACAAATTAACAAAAGTGGATGGAAGAGATTGCTTCCAAGTTAAAATATAAGACAATTTCACTTATTACAGAGACTGAAGAACAAGAAGAAGAAGTGATGAGGGGATTTAGATTACCTGTCTCACCAGACCAATAATTTGATCTTTCCTACAAACCAAAAAGAAACAAAATAGAAGTAGAAGAAAGAAAGGTGTCTTGCTTATAAACAAACCCAAGCAAGGAAGGGTTGTTTGTGTGTATGTGTCGGTTCGATTCTCACACTGTTTTGTATTGCAAAAGAGAAACCCTTTCGTAGCTAATTTTGAATCAACCAGTCTTTGGAAAGTTTTTTAAAGAGTTGCAATTAATAGCGAGATTAGCGGTTGGGGTTTAGAAAATGGAGCGAGTTTTTTCTTTTTTGAAGAACATAAAAAAAAAACATTTTTGGGGTTTTGTTGGATGGTACGTAGAAGGAAAGAAAGAGTACAAATTAATTTCCTTTTTGATTTCCCCCTTTTTCTTTCTTTTATTTAAAATGACCAACGACTTAAATATATGTATTCTTTTAGTTTTTGGCTTTATGTTCTTAGCTTCTGTATTTAGGTTTTCTATTTTGGTTTTAAATTTTTAGTTTTTATTTTTCTTGTAGACTTTTGTTTTTGAAATGGTAATTTGTTTTATTTTAATTGCCGACATAACATATTATATTTTTGAACCATATATTACTTTTTTAAAGTTTAAAAACTACAAACAATCAACGCGTTATATTTATTTTTGATTTTTTCAATAATTAAAAGATTCATACTTTGGTTGTTTTTCATATATTAAACACACAATAAATTAATATTTATTATCCAGACAAAAAAACAATATTAGTCGGCAGTTTGGAGTTTTACATAAATATTCATTTGGTCAAAAAATCTGTCATTTGTGAACATGTGCCTTAATTAAATTATTTTTAGGGATTTAGATAACATCTTGTTTATAGGAAGTGGCCAGGGGGAAACGTGGCTTGATTACTACTCAACATTTTTATCACGTTGATCCTTTATTTCATTCTAATAATAATAATAGTAATAAATTAAACAATAATAATAATAACCAAATGAATTCATCATGTCTAGCAAATGTGTATACTAAAAGCAGATAACGCGGACATTAAAAAAATAGAGAGGGACAAATATTTTGCCTTGTTTTATGTTTCCCCTAATTTATAAAATTAGTTAAAGACCAAACAAATCAAATTATTTTAGTAATTTATTTTGTAGTGGCATCACGACTTTAGAGCCATATGACGTTTACTCAACCACGTTCATCACCTCACTTGAGCATAAATCATTTGTCCCCAAGAAGGAACCTCATTTTAAGGGTTAAGAATCTTCAAAATAAAGATTTGAGAGTGATATGCTCCAAAAATAAACTTTAAATTTATCTTTAAAATTTTATGTAATTTGTATCTTACTCCTCAATTTTAATAAAAATTAATTATACTCTTTAAACTTTATAGAGATATATAATATATACACATTAAAAATATGAAACATAATATTTATAAATACAATTTATTACAACACAAGAATGCATAGTAATAATATAAAATCCACCTTAATTCATAAAATAAATATAAATTATTCACTATTGTAATATTTCTTCAATGTAATATAATTTTCCGTGAAATAATAAATATCTTTTAAGTAATATTATTTCTATTTATTTCATTTTAGTTTTAACATTTTTATATATTTTATATATTAATATATATATATATATATATGTATATATAAGATATATTTGAATATTTAAGTGAAATATAGTTATAAGGATTAAAGTGATAAAAAAATTTATATTAGTACAAATATATGTGAATTATAAATTTATAAGGATTAAAATGTAAAGTAAATAGTGTTTTGAGGGTTTGAAGATCTTTTGGAGAGTAAAAAATTTTAAAATTGAAGGGTTTGAGGAACTCTTGGAGATGTTCTTAACATCTTATGAGAAGTTTTTCTTTGAGCAAAATATCATGGCAAGTGTTAATTTATTATATATTAGCGGATGATATTTTTTTTTGTGATTTTTCTCAACGAAAAACTTCTAAGTTTCGGATAAACTTACACGAAGTATTCAAAAATTATTTTTTCTTATGTTGTTTTTTTTTTTGTAAAAAGCCTTGTTTTCTCTTATGGTTTATATTGATGTCTACCAATTTATTTTTAAATCACTGTTTATATCAAAAAATAATATAATTAATAGTACCAAAAATAAGAAAAACATTCACATTTGTTACCAATGAAAAAGTGATCTAATAGATAAAACTATTAGATTATCTAATGGAAGTTTGAAAAGTCATGAGTTAATTTTTGTTGGGAAGTATCTATTTTAAATTAAACTATCAATTTTTTTTATAAATTAAGAATTGTTCACATTATTTTTAATAATTACATAAAATACCTTAATATCTTAAAATTTTGATGAATATATTTTTACATATTAAACTTACCTTTATTTTTGTAAGATCAAATTTTGTTAGTATATTTAATATATTTGAATTAATTCATCAATTAGTTTCTTTTTGTAAATGTTGAAGATTTAGTAAATACTAGTCTTTGATCCGCGCGCCCGCGCGTGTGTTATTTTTATAAATGACAAATATTTTAAGCATTTTGTTTGATATAATTTTATATATGACTGGAACTTAATGTTCGATATCCGTTATCCGATCCGGGATCCCATCCGCTTCAAAAAATGAATATTCGGGGATCTTGATAGTGATTTTATGGATTCGACTGATCCACGTGCAAATTCGTATATTAAAATTTTAGGTCTGGATATTCGGATTCGGATATTAAATATTTAAAATTTAATTATAGTTATCTATGTATATTATATATACTTTTATATAAAATAACTAAAATTTTAATTTTATTAAATTATAATGATTTTAAGGCTTTTTAAATAATAATTTTAAATAGACTGATATATGGTTAATAGTTAGTTTTTGATTTATTTTTAATTGAAAAAAACAGATCCGGTTATCCGTGTGTATTCTGATTTTATTCTGAATATCCGGATCCGGATAACAATTTTACGAATCCGACGAATGCATATCAAAATCTGTATATCCTAAAATACCTCTAATATTCGATCAGTCCTATACCAAATTGTGTATATGTATTATATGGTGATTAAAATTTTTGAAATTTATAAATTACATAAGTTATTCTTATTAGATATATATCGTACACATGAATAATACATTGTATTTATTTGTATATATAACCATTTATAATAAATATTAATATATATTTTAGTCATTAAATTTTTATGGAAAGCTACATGATTTTGTTACTGTAAATGAATAAGTTCAGATTATAATCGAAAATTATTAACATTATTATCCTTTTTATAATTCAATATAATTGAGTAACTTATATGAATATAAATAAAAATAAAACTAATTTAATGATGTATATATGTATAATTCTGTTTTTATTATAAAAATTTGAAAAATACATATACATAACTTTTTTATGAAGTTTTCAATTCAAATGATAAAAGTTGTTAATGGGCTTAGCCAAGTTTTATTTTTTTCTTATTAAAAATTAATGTTTGGATGTTTGTATGCAAGAATAATATCAATGGCATTCTTTGTAAATATTAAGTAAAATTAATGGTTATTTTTTATTTGTACTTCAGTTTTAATAGATTAGATAATAATTGTTCATAGATAATTGGGAAATTGCATTGCATAACCATCAAAAAATCTATAATTCACCGTACAACCATATCAAAACATGGCTAGAATATGATACATATATCTTGTAATATTACTCTATCTACCCTTAATCAATCAAAACTGTTAATTCTTTTTCATTTTTTATTTTCCCTCTCATTTCATTAGATCTATACTTTTTACCAATGTAATAAAGACAAATAATACGACTTATAAAAACATACATATTATTGTATATATGCTGTATTTTAAATTTTTACAAGCAGAGAAAAATTTCTTTCAAAATATACAAATTGTTATTAACAAGTATATTTCATTCTATTCTATATTATGTATGTAGAATATCACATATTTATTTATGTCCTTTTATCCACTTATTTTCAGTTTTTAATATTCTTTTTTTTCTATTGTTATTTGATTTATATTTATATTTTTATTTCCTAATGTCATATTTTTATTTGAGAATTTTATTGCATTCTTCTACATCTCTCATTATTTAAAACTTATAAAGAGTATCTTTAAAAATGTATTCATTATTCAGATTTCTAGTAAAATTGTCAACTTAATGTATCTTTAAAAATGTATTGATTATTCAGATTTTTTTTTCTAACAACATCATGAATCTAATAAAGATCTTTAAATTTTAGAAAATTTATTTATGTTTTCTTGAATATTTGTTTGTGTGTATTTATATACCTTTATTTTAATTTTTTATTATATTTTGATAGTGCAGTCTTATACCCTTTATTTTTTTTATTATATTTTGATAGTGCAGTTTGTTCTATATGCATTTAGAAAAGACCAAATAGACTACATCGAAGAGAAGGGCAATTTTGACAAATCTCTTCTTATACAGTACCCACATTGTTACTTGTTAGATGGACTAAATCATACGGTTATATTTTCTTTTAATTTCCATTATGGTATCATCCAATTAACTCTATATATTTTTAGTTTAAAAATATTAAATATTTTCAAATAATTGAATTTTCAATTATTTCTTATAATTAGAAAAGTGACTATAACAAATAAATAAATAAATAATTGATAAGAATTTAAAATTAGTGGATTGGTTAAAAATTTTAGACGAGTTTGCTCTATTAAAATAGAGTCACTAATAAATCTACTTTAGAAAAGTCTACTGTTAGACCAATTCATAGAAATGTTAACAAATTAAATTAAACTGATATATTTATACATGTGCATAAATGAAAGCTATATTCATGGATAAATGCCCATATTCTCGCTTTAGAAAGACTAGAGTTTTCATTGTATAGTTGTGTATCTTTGAATCATTTACTTGAAAATGAGTAAAATATCATTATAAATAAATGCATGAAAAAATCTCCAATTACACAGTTAATAATTTTGTTCTAGGTTTACATTAACATTTTCAAATTTAGTGTTATATACTGATATTAGGAAATAGAACAGAGACAATTTTTAATATGTGTGACAATATAATATTGAATTTCAATAAACTAAATTTAGTAATTTCTAATATATCTAAACTATTAAAACTGAAGTACATTTAGTACTTAACCCTAACATTTCCTAAATAATTACCATTAAATGCCACTGATATTATCTCTGCATCCAAACACTAAATTTTCAATAAGAAAAAAGTAAATTTGGGTTAAGCACATTAACAATCTTTTCATTAGAATTGAATACTTCATAAAAAAGTGAATATGTATTATTCAAAAATTTATAATAAAAACAAAATTATACATATATATAGCATTAAATTAGTTTTATTTTTATTCATATTCATATAAGCTACCAACTATATTTGAACTATAAAAAAAATAATAATGTTAATAATTTTTTATTATAATCTGAACTTATTCATTTACAATAACAAAATTATCTAATTTTCCATAAAAATTTAATGACTAAAATACATACTAATATTTATTATAAATGGTTATATATAAAAACAAATACAATGTATTATCATTTGTAAGATATATATCTAATAAGAATAACTAATGTAATTTATAAATTTAAAAAAAAATTAACCACCATATAATACATATATACAATTAGGTCTAGGACGGATCAAATATCTAGGGTATTCTAGGATATACGGATTCGGATATGCATTTGTCGGATTCGTAAAATTGTTATCCGGATTCGGATATTTGGGGTTAGAATATTCATACTAAAATCCAAATACACGCAGACATCCGAACCTGTTTTTTTAATTTAAAATAAATTAAAAACTAACTATTAACCATCTATTTAGTCTATTTAAAATTATTATTTAAAAATCTTAAGAATCATTAAAATTTAATAAAATTAAAATTTTAGTTATTTTATATAAAAAAATATATAATATACATAGATAACTATAATTAAATTTTAAATATTTAATATCTAGATCTGAATATCCAGACTTAAAATTTTGCTATCCGAATTTATAATTGGATCAATCGAATCCGTAAAATTATTATCATGATCCATGAATATCCGTTTTTCGAAGAGGATAAGATCCCAAATCGGGTAACGGATATTGAATATTAAGTTCAAGTCATATATACAATTATATCAAACAAATTGCTTAAAATATTAGACATTCACAAAAATAACATCCGCGCGGGCGCGCGGATCAAAGGCTAGTTGTGATTTTAAAGACCGAGTCGAGAGGAAAATGATTGTGGTAGTATTTAGTAGTTACGTGGATCTTAAATTGAGTTGGCAAATTTTGATTGGATGGTTTTTTATGCTGACGTGGATAGGCTGAGAGTTGAGTATATACAACTTTTAGTATTGTAAGATTTTGTAAGTTGTAACCATAGTGAAATGAAGAAATACTTTTACTAATTTCTATTCAAAATCAATTATAGCGATAGATAAGTTACAAAAATTAAAAAGTTTGTTAGCTTCTACGCCAGTTTTTATTTTACTTTATGGAACATTAACTATTTTAATTTATACATCCATTGTTAACAATAATAAGCATTTGTTCTTTTTTGTATTTGGGTTTATTTTCCTTAAAGTCTATCTCACAATTTAAACAACATCCAAAAATGTCAATATCATTTATTTTTACATTTCTATATCAAAAAAGATTTAAATTAATTTTATTACATTATTAAATTTTTCAAAACTAAATTTTGCTACAAAAATATGAAGAGATCATGAAGTTGTACAATTCATTTTAACATAGTATGTAATTAGAAATACACTATTAAAACTATAAAAAGGAATAAGGTTAAAAATAATGTAACAAAGAATAAGTTTTCACCATAATTAAATTACATGATATATAATAATACTTAATAATAAAGTTAAATACAAAATTTTTTATTAGTTCAAATTTCTTAATCCATCATCCGTCATCGTAGAGTAGATTCTAGGAAGGGGAGACAACTACAAACACCGGTAAGTCGTCAGAATCTTCAGCGCCTCCATTCTAAGTCACCCTGGATTTGAAAAGAGTTGAGAGCAAAAGATAAAAGTGCGTGAACGATACTTGCCATTCAGGGGCTCCAGTGAAATAACTAAAGTTTGACCAATGCACACATTTTACTATTTGTAAACATCTAAAATGACGGTAAAGGAGTTAGGCCTTACCAAGAAAGATCGGCATGAGTCATGAGTAGCATGTGGCTACGTTACCAAGAACAATGTCAGTATGTCACAACTAGTCTACATCAATCAAACTATACAATAACACCTAAAGTAGGTGCACCAATTTACGTTCGGATGATAAATATTCCAACGTAGTTTATTTATATCATCGTCTATGGATTGTATTCAAGTCAATATATATGATTGGGTCGACGAGCTATTTCCCCACGAGAAGTATCATATAGCATCAGATCCCCACCAAACTATGACCTAGTGTCAAATCTCCATGATTTGAAAGTTACAAACTTATTTCTACACGAATTAACAATTTCGAATGTATTTCTCCCCGAACCGATACTTCAAAACTTAATTACCCATAGACCGTGGTTTTAATTGGTTTATTATTAACCAAATAGTTTAAACCGACTAAACCAAACCAAAATTAATTTTAAACAGTTTTTATAACTGAATATTGTATTAGGTTTATATTTTTGTATTTTCTGAAATTTAAAAGAAAAAACTTACATCAAGATTTCATTTTTATAAATGTTAATTAAATCACAATGAAAAAATAAGCTTGTTAAATTTGTTCTTTTTTTAATTTGAAAGAAAAAAAATTAAATTTTGATAAAAATATATGTCAAAAAATCTATTTTTTTTTGAAAATTTGATTTACTTCAAAATTCAACAAAACATAGATTTTGACATATACTTTTATCAAATTTTAATTTTTGCATTCAAATTTCAAATAATATAAAAATTAATAAGCTTACTTGTTTCATTGTAAGTTTATTAAATTTTGTAAACATAAAATCTTGATGTAATTTTGTATTTTAACTTTTTTAAAAACGCAAAAATATTAAAAAATTAGGAAATCTTTTTCGAATTCAAAAAAAAAGTATATTTTGAAATTTCAACAAGAAAATAAACAACATTCTTTAATAAAAATTGTTTTAATTGAATTTTGGTTTGGTTTAGTCAGTTTAAACTATTTGGTTAATAATAAACCAAATAAAACCATAATCTATGGGTAATTAAGTTTTGAAGTATCGGTTCGGGGAGAAATACATTCGAAATTGTTAATTCGTGGAGAAATAAGTTTGTAACTTTCAAATCATGGAGATTTGACACTAGGTCATAGTTTGGTGGGGATCTGATGCTATATGATACTTCTCATGGGGAAATAGCTCGTCGACCCTATATGATTTGAGAAAAATAATACCCCGTGTATAATATAAACAAAATATTTTGCCACACGGAACGTAACGTGTTTTTCTAATTGTATTTTGTTGACAATTTGTTCCTCCATGAAAGAATATTTCAACATCTACCGCTCACACGCCAAAATAATAAATTAATTAATAAATAAGCACTATATCTCTTTAACTGATTAATTGAAAAAGTAAGAATTATTAGTAACATTAGAAGGAAAAAACTGTTTATAAATTATTAATTAATGGATTGCTTAATTTTTTAAATACATATGATTCGATCACCAAATTTTTGGTCTCGATCGAGTACAGTTTAGGTGGGAAGCGTCTTCAAAAATTTCTACTATCAATCAAAGAAGTCGATATAAACATTCTAAGTCCTCTTCTTCCTTATATAAACCGAAAACACACAAAAACGGAAAAGAAGAAAAAGAAAACTCTATTTTCGCAAAAACATGGGGAAATTGGGGTTTTTATTCCCAAACTATTTGAAATCGGCAATTTTAATACTCAACTATTGCTCGCGCGGAATTATTCCTCAACTAATAGTTGACTGCGTGAAATTAGGACCGAAATAGTCAACCGTTAACTGCTTAACGGAAACATAACGGTTTCCGTTAACTTTTTAACGGTTGACTATTTCAATTACAATTTTGCGCAGTCAATGCTTAATTGAGGAATAAATATGCGCATATAATACTTGATTATTTAATTTGCCGATTGAAAATACTTGAGGAATTAAAAACAACAATTTATTTTAAAATAAAATCATAATTTAACATAATCTTAAGTTAGATATAACCAATATAGAATATTTTTATTTTTTTTTCAAAAAAAAAAAGATTTTTGAGGTTTTATAGTGACATGTACAATAATACAAAGAATTATAATTGTATTTATTGTTGATGTATTTCATGTTTGTAAAATTATTTAAGATGGTTTTAAAAATATTTCTTAACTAAAAAATTCTAAATTTGAACAAATATACAAGACACTTAGGGTTGTATTCAACTGAGAGTATTAGATTCTTTGTATTAAAATGAAACATCTACTGTTATTTAACCATGAATTGTTTTATAACAAAAAATTTAAAAACACTGTTATTAAACTTGACATTTCATAAAATATTATGAAATCCACTGTTATTGAAAATATTTGAAGTTTCATGCTAAAAACAAACTTTTCATATTAATTAATTTATTGTTTATATAAATTGAGTGAAATTTGCAATAATAGTGACAAATACAATATCATAATTTAATACTTAAATATTGTATCTAAAAGCCTTTTGTCAAAAAAATACTTAAATGCTTTGTCGAATTTGAATTATAATTTTGTTGCATATATATATGATATTGTATTTGTCACTTGAAAATTGCACTCAAGTTATATAAAAAAATTAATTAAATTGAAAAGCTAGTTCTTAGCATGAAACTTCAAATATTTTTAATAAGAATAAATTTCAGAGTACTTTATGAAATGTCAAGTTCAATAACAATAATTTTAAATAATTTTTTTTTAAAAAAAATCATGGCTAAATAACAATGGATTTTTCATTTTAATACAAAGAATCTAATACTCTCAGTTTAATACAACCCTAAGTGTCTTTTATATTTGTTCAAATTGAGAATTTTTTTAGTTAAAAAATATTTTTAAAACCATCTTAAATAATTTTATAAACAAGAAATACATCAACAATAAATACAATTATAATTATTTGTAATTGTACATGTCACTATAAAACCTCAAAAAACTTTTTTTAAAATAAAAATATTTTATATTTGCTATATTTAACTTAAGAATATGTTAAATTATGATTTTATTTTAAAAGAAATTGTTGTTTTTAATTCCTCAAGTATTTTCAATCGGCAAATTAAATACTCAAGTATTATATGCGCATATTTATTCCTCAATTAAACATTGACTGCGCAAAATTGTGATTGAAATAGTCAATCGTTAAAAAGTTAACGGAAACCGTTATGTTTCCGTTAAGCAGTTAACGGTTGACTATTTCGGTCCTAATTTCACGCAGTCAACTATTAGTTGAGGAATAATTCCGCGCGAGCAATAGTTGAGTATTAAAATCGCCGATTTCAAATAGTTTGGGAATAAAAAGCACAATTTCCCCAAAAACATGACTCAAATAATGTTTTGAATTTTTTTTTCTTTTTGATCGATGCAACATGGATCATATTGCTAAGGACAATTATCTCAAATATCACTTTTAAAATTTTTGTCACACAAATAGTATTAAAAAAAACGATCAAAATAACTTTTTTATTTTGAAAATTTTAATATTTATTTTTAGTTTTTAACATTTTAAACATCATCCTCAAAACTCCACCCCAAAAATTTAAACACTAAGTCTAGATTAGTTAACCCAATGAGTATAAATGTATATTTGCATGATTTAATAAAATTTATTTTGGTTATTTTTCTCTTTAAAAACTATTTTGTGATAAAAAAATTTAAAAACTATTTTACGGTATTTCTCTTTTTTAACCTTCTTTTTTTTTAAAGATAAACTATAGTTTCCTTATTAGTAAAGAGATTATGATTAAAATTTTAGGATTAAAAAGTAGATTTTAGTCCTTAATGACGTACGACTTTTCTTCTTAGTATATACTAGGTGTTTGCGCGCAATTTTGTGGGAAATTATATTATATCAAAAATAATATAGGATGTTTACATTGTTCTAGTTTTTGAATAATAATTAGAAATTTTATAATTTTAATTTTTAATTTCAAATAGTTGGATAATCATAAATTTCAGTATATACTTGTAGAAGATCAGTGAGATTTAAAATAGTTCAGCAACTTTAGTCATTACAAATCTTTCTCTTAAAGAAAAGCAATATTATAATTATTTTAGATAATTGGTTGTAGAATTTATTTATATTTTATTTAACACGTGAAAAACCAGAAATACTCTAAATTTCAACGATTTTTATTTATTTATTTTTGTATAGCTCTCATATGACCAATATAACCCGTGACTTTTGTAAATGTTTTTGTGTGGGCTTTAAAAACCTTTAAAAAATCAAATAATTTTTTACTTACAAATTTAATTCTTTTATATAAGAATACTAAATCATCAAATTTATTTCTAAAAAAAATTAAAGTATTTTATTTAATTATATATAAATAACTGATCAAAAATAAAGAAACTGGTAAACCTATATTTTTTTTCCTAATTCTACATTTAATTACCATAAATCATTATTTGTAATATTACTTGGGCTATTTGGTATTTTTTATTAATTAATTATAGATTTACTTTTTATTTTTAGAAGTTAACTAATAAAAGCTAACAACCATTCAAATTATCATTATTATATAAAACTTAACCTATTAACGACACATAAAAAAATACTTAAGTGAATTTTCAATTAATATATAGTAGGATTTATCTCCTTAAAATTATGGATAAATTTGGTTAAATTAAACATGAAAACATTTATTAGGAAATGGTAGCTTAACCAATTTCTCTCATCATTTTTTCAAACTCAAATCACCAATCACACTTTCTCACTCATTTTTTATTTAGTGTTTAACATGAAACTCAAATGGGTTAAGAAAACAAATTATTAATTAAATTATCTCCAATCATCACACTATTTTATCAAACACTAATTCATCATATATTTTTTTAATTAAAACTCAGCATAATTTAGATATCTTTTAAAAGTATTATTTACATTTATTTTAAACTACTTTAATACATAAATATTTTAATTAAATCTGATTAACTAATTATATATAAAATAAAATAAAAATTTAAATTTTTAAATAACGTAATGTCATTATTTTAGACATATATACTTAATATTAATGTGAGATCCAATGTTAAATGAAAATAAAATGTTTTTATCTGTATAAAATTTGTTATTTTTTATTATTGTACATATTATAAATTTGTTATAACACAAAAAATACATCTCATTATTTTTAAATAACATTTTCTTAATTTCAATTTACATTATATTTTTCATATTTGACATTAACAATTGTAAAACTGGTAATTTTTATTGATCTTCTTTCTCAATTTATCTTAACGTTTTAAAACACACATAAAATTAATTAGTTCACATTATAGTAACGCAAAAATACATGTATCTCGACAAACCAACATAAATTAAATCATAAGAATTAAAAGAACCAAGAACAAAACAAACATATCTTATTATGGGATATTAGCATGTATAACCATAAAAACAATCTTAATTCAACAAATGACCATATGAAATATATGGTTAGAATATACAATACAATTTTATATAATATTATTATATCTGTCCTTAAGCAATCTCAACCTTTTATTTTTTTTTATTTTCTTTCTCTTTTCTTCTTTTTCCTTCTCAATTTTATGTGATCTATATTTTATTTATTAATAATTTTTAGCCAAATAGTGATATCAAAATAAATCATATTTTTTTTACATAGGCTATATTTTAAATTTTCAGAAACAGATATAAATTTCTTTCAGAACATATAAATTATTATTAACACAAAAATATTTTTCTATTCTATTATTTGTATAGAATAAGACATTTAAAATCTCTCCATCTCCCTCTCCCTCTCCCTCCCTCCCTCCCTCCCTCTCTCTCTCTCTCTCTCTCCCTCCTCTCTCTCTCTCTCTCTCTCTCCCTCTCTCTCTCTCTCTCTCTCTCTCTCTCTCTCTCTCTCTCTCTCTCTCTCTCTCTCTCTCTCTCTCTCTCTCTCTCTCTCCTCTCCTCTCTCTCTCCTCTCTCTCTCTCTCTCCCTCTCTCTCTCTCTCTCTCTCTCTCTCTCTCTCTCTCTCTCTCTCTCTCTCTCTCTCTCTCTCCCTCTCTCTCCCTCTCTCTCCCTCTCTCCCTCTCTCCCTCTCTCCCTCTCTCTCTCTCTCTCTCTCTCTCTCTCTCTCTCTCTCTCTCTCTCTCTCTCTCTCTCTCCTTCTCTTCTTCATTGTTTTTAGATTTGTACTATATTATACACAAAAATAGAATAGTATATGAACACATGTTTTATATATCCACGTGCATGCAGGAGAAAAATGTCCAATTGTGTGTCAAAGTTTCACACTTTCCTATGTATGGTTATTTTGTTAATTTTATTCCTATAATGGTTATCCTACCAATTAACCCTCTTATTATTTACCTCTTTTTTTAATTAATGTCTCCTTTCTTTTTTTTTTCTATTAAAAATAAGCATGCTAAATATATTATAATAAGAGTTATATAAATTATATTAATCGAGTATTGACTCTATTAAAAACATGTGTTTGATTATTATAATTTTAAATAACTTACCATATAATACTTTAAAATAAATTATCATATAATAAATGACTTAGCATACAATAATTTTAATTCATATGTTTATATTAATAGATGAATTAAATAAAAACTTTCTTGATTAATATAGTTTTAGTTGATTTACCATAAAAAATTATGTTTTAAAATATAAAATATTTTAATCATTTTTAAAATTGATAAATCATCTATGATATCACATTGTTATTAGAAAATTATTGAATTTTTTTTAAATTATATATTTGACTTTTTCGCATTCATTTGACATATTTTTAGAATATATATATATATATAGTGAATGAGTGGCTTTAATTAATATTATTAGGCTTAGATTAATTAGTTTTCTAAAATCTATGATTTATTGTATTCACTACTAATATAAATATATTAAAAATCATTTTTATAATTTTTTTATAAATATAATACGTATTTATATGTATATTATCAACTTATATAATGTAATCTATGATATTTAATTTATTACTATAAATAAATTATGTTAATTTATATATATTTAAGATGTTTAATTGTTTGTTTGGAAACATAGATTAGTTTAGGTAATTTTGTGATTAGTTCCTTTAAAAAAACTAATTAAATAAATAAAAAATAAAAAATAAAAAATAAAAAACTATCAACCAATCAAATTATAACAATTAATTAGAAAGTTCTCCTATGATCAACACATCAACAGAAATAAATAAAGTGACTTCTCAATTAATATATAGTAGGATAGTGAGTTCTTGGATTTATATAAATCAATTTAGGGGTTTTTTCAAAAACAACCTAAAAATTCAAGTCAAATGCAAAACCAACCTTCTTTTTTTTTAGTTACTATTCATCATTGAATTTTCCATAATACCCATAAGTTTTTGAATTATTTTACAAATTTGCCATTATTATTTATTTATTTATTAATTTCGAAAAATACAAAAAACCAAATACACCCTAAACATTTCTTCTTAATTACAACTATGCCATCATCATCAATATTTTCAACCACCATTTTTGATATCTTAAAGCTTTAGAATTGAATTTTCAACCACTTTTTTCTCATTCTAAACAAGCAAATCTTCATTTCCTCTCATTTTCTCTACATTTCCATCTAAAAATCTCTCTTTTCATAATCATAAACTTCATAATTTCGTTTTTTTTCACTTGTGAATCGTCAAAAATGTTTCATTTTGGTCAATATTGGAGTTTGGACGGTTGAAAAGGCTGGAAACGAGCTTCACACTGCAAAAAGGTAACTATTTTCATGGTTTAAGTCGTTTCTCAGATCTGTGTCGCGATAGTAGACTGTTTTATATGTCTACGCCCTTATGTAGACATACAATGCAGTCTACTTGTCAACGCACAGGTCAGTTTTGCAATTGACTAAACAAATTTTTTTTTGTAATGTAGCCTTCCCCGACAGTCTACATCTTAACCTTTGACAACAAAAAACGAAAAAGTACGTAGACCTACAAAGACGACTACGCAAAAGAGGTTAGTTTTGCATTTGAATGAACTTTTGACTTTTCATATGTAGACTTCAACATAAGTCTACGAACGGTAGACTTCAACATAAGTCTACAAAGAGGTCAGTTTTGCATTTGACCAAAATTTTGACTGCGTTGAAAAGGTTAGTTTTGTGTTTGACTAAAACTTTTTAAAAATATATTTATTTTTTTTAATACGTAGACTTCATATGCAGTCTGCTCTTCCCAAAAAAAAAAAATGTAGACTACCCGTGAAGTCTATTTTTTTATTTTGGTCAAATGCAAAACTGACTCGTCGGATTTGAGAGTAGACTTCTTTCGAAGTCTACAAATCTGTAGACGTTCATTTCAGTCTACGCCCTAAAAAGTCAAACATAGTCAATTGCAAAAACTAACCTCATTCAAAAAAAATTAAAATATGTAGACTGTATATTTAGTCTACCTCTGAAAGTCAAATCCTGGAAAAATTCTGGTCAATAGCGAAAACTAACCTTTTTGAAGTTGTAGACTGAAAACGAAGTCTGCTTAAATAAAATCACAACATTCCCATTGGCTTTTGCTAGTGGCAGCTGCCCAAGACGGTAATTTTCAGATATTCCCATTGGCTTTTGCGATTGTGGATGCGGAGAATGATGAGTCGTGGGAATGGTTTTTTACCAATTTGCGGAGGTGTGTTTCAGATGAGTATGCTTTGGTGATAATTTCTAACAGGCACCCGCTCCATTAAGACGGCGTGTGAGAAGGTTTTCCCTTGGGCAAGGCGAGGGATATGTTATTATCATCTACAACAAAACATAGTTCAAAAGTTCAAGGGAAAGCACATGTTGTATTTGGTCAAAGGTGCTGCTTATGCACATACGCTTTTTGATTTTGACCGCTACATGGATGAGATACGGAGTATAAACCCCAGCCTTGCAACATATTTGGAGAATGCTGATGTCTCTTTATGGTCAAGAGTTCACTTTTTAGGTGACAGATACAACATAAAGACTAGCAACATCGCAGAATCTATCAACTCCGCACTTAAGCCAGCCAAAGGATTCCCCATCTCATTCCTTTTAGAATTTATACGCGAGAAGCTAGGAAGGTGGGTACTTTAAGAGGAGAGAAGATGCTTTTAGTCTCACATCACAGCATAGTCGGGGAGTTGAAAACTTGTTGGCTATTCGTGAAGAGTAAGCATATATGATGACTGTGGAACGTATTGATGGTTGGCGATTTTTCGTGAAAGGAGGACATCGAGATTTTGTTGTTGACTTGGAACTTCAGAGGTGTCAATGTGGTGTGTTTGATATTGAGAAGATACCTTGTTCACATGCCATAGCAGCTGCAAAGGCTTCAAATATTCATGTCTCTACGCTGGTATGCCCATCCTATTCAAAGAATTACCTTTTTTCAGCATACGCGGCAAATATCTACCCCAAAAGTGATGTCTTGGAAGCTCCAAGAAGTGATGACACAGGAGCTACCAGTGAGGATAAAGGAGCTTCCGACAAACGTAAATGTCTTCCTCCAGATGTCAAGCATGGTCCGGGTAGGCAAAAGAAGTCTCGGTGGCAGTCTTGGCTAGAAATTTCAAGGATGCGGGGAAAGCAACCGCGAAAACTACACAAGGACTATAGTTGCTCCCAGTGCAAACAACCGGGTCACACTCGTCCAAACTGTCCAGGTTAAACCACTGTCTTATCTCTTATGTGTTGAACTTATCAATTGTATTATGTCTTATGTATTGAACTTATTAGTATTGTTGCTTTGGATGATGTCTTATGTATTGAACTTATTAGTATTGTTGCTTTGGATGTTGTCTTATGTATTGAACTTATCAGTATTGTTGTTTTGGATGTCTTATTTGATGAACTTTTGTTGAAATCTTAGGTCTTAATGTTACTTTCTGTCGTGCAGACCAACATGTTAGTCTTCTTTGGCAAAAAGTAGACTTCTTTTTAAGTCTCTTAAATTGTGTGTAGACTGAACAAAAGGTCTACATCTATGTAGACTTTATAATATGTCTACGAAAAAAGAGTACTATACTGATACAAAGGATGATAATTTGATAGATAGTCGTGTAGCAGACTTCTGTAAAAGTCTTCTGTAAAAGAAGACTAATACTTAAGTCTGCTGCAAGCAAATTACACAGTTTGTTAAAAGACTACATAAGTCTGGTACAAAAAGTCTGCTGCAAGCAAATTACACAGTTTGTTAAAAGACTACATAAGTCTGGTACAAAAGTCTGTCAATAATCAAATCAAATAAATAAAACAGTGCATATAAAGAGAAGTTATATAAAGGTTGTATGACTTACGGGTCAAGTTTAAGCCAATCAATAAGAACAGTGAGCTTTTGGCCATCAACAACATCAAATGGGTTATATCCCTGGCCTCGCTTCGGCTTGTTAGGTATGATAACCTTTGTTGTGCTGTTTCCAGCAAAAGGAGATTGCTGAGTTGCCGCAAGCCTACGTTGTCTGTCATTCTTAGCACGGGCCACAATGCAAGCCGCTCTCAGTTTACTAACTTGTTTCAGTTTTCTCGCAGAGCCGTAATCAATGTGTGATTGTTCTTTGTCTAATATAACAACACTTACACCTGCATTCTCACTCTGCAGTTCTTTTCAAGAGAAAGAACACATTAATAACAGCAATTAATAAGAAAATGCATCCATTTAAAATATGGTACAAACCGAAAAAAAACAGTCAAATGCACACGTTTTTCAAACCAAACAGCTAATATTCCAAGGTTCCAATAAAAACAACATGCAAATGCAGACAAGTTATTTCTTTTTCACTGGTTTTGTGCCTCTTTTTGGAATGAGTGGTTTGGGAGAGGGTTTGGTACTAACCCCAGTGGCTTGGGCTCCTTTAGCTTTGGCTCTTGTTGTCATTCTGGTGGGTTGGGGCGTTGCTTCCTCAGCATTGCTTTCTTCAGCTATGTCCTCCTCAGATTTGTCTCCATCAGAGTTGTCTCCATCAGACTTGTTTGGCTCAGGTACATCAGCAGATGAACCAGCTTTGGTGTGGTCTTCCTTCCAGCCTTCACACACAATCTTCTCTACAGCTCCCATCTTCACAGTAAGGCCCTCAATCATGCGGGAATGTGTCTTCAGAGTATCCTCGCATCTGTGAAGCCCCTCAACCATATTAGAGGTCAGGCCAGTTAGCCAATGACCTATTTCTGCTTTCAAGGTCTCCATATCCAGGCCAGGGGTCTCACGAGCCTTCTTGCGTGATTCTCCCTCAGAATTAGTGGGAAGAGTTGCGTGATTCTTGCTTCGCACCGTCTGACCAGCCTCTGTCTTCATCGGATGGATCTCCACCTTCACATTTGTCAACAGTGATGTTCCGACAAGAGGCCAGTGACTTTGTTCCCACACCCAGTCTGAAGAAAACATTGCCTTCACTATGTTATTAGCCCTTTTATCTTCCAAATCATCATCCCACAGAGGGAACATTTCAGAGTACTCCTTCACAGTAAAGTTGTTAGCCCTAGTCTGCAGAAAATAAGAATATTAAGTTAGTATAAAACCACTTAAAATCAACATAATACATACATAAACATACAAAAACATACCTGTTTCATAATGTTCTCCTTGATATTTCTCTTGCCTCTGCAACCTGAGAAGGCAAGTAGAGGTGGGGTCGGGAAACCTTCTATAGGTTCACCAAACCCAGCTGCAAATTCAGGGAGACAATTGTAGACCCAGACTTGAAGAACCTGAATGAAGCCTTCAATAACATAAGTCCTTTCCAACTTTGCAACCTTCACTGAGTCCATCAAGAATTTAAAAGCAACTCTTCCCCAAGGGTAATCTTCAAAAGCACCTAGATCCATCACTAACCTAGCCAGGCTAGCTCGTGTGGCTGTCGAGGTTCTTGGTGCTTCGATGAAGCCAGCATAGATGGCTAAATACCCTAAACGTAATCGATCTTCTCGAGACCATGTTCCGCACTTCTGACACGCAGCAGTTAACTCTTCAATACTTGGCCCCCGGTCGATATGCACTCCCAGCCGCTCCCAAAATGCTTTCATGTCATCTGTTACCTCAACCAACGGATTCTCGAGATTCTTCACATAGTCACAGTTCAGGCCAGTTATCTCTTCAAATTCAAGCAGAGAAAACCTCAGTGGTTGAACACCTGCTAGACTCCACAATTCATACTTCTTCTTGCACTCGAGCTGAAAACACAGTATATAGTGCACTAGCCTCGAAGCCCATCCAAAATCCAATTCATGGAACTTCAAGAACACTCCCAATCTCGAGTTTTTGAGCTCCTCCCATTCGTTTTCGTCCAGTGCATTTTTAAGAGCAGGAAAGAGCTTGCTGTCATCACTGTAGTAAGCAATGCTTTTAGACGGGACAGGTTCCTGCCCTAGAGTGTACAGCCTCGGTGGGAAATCAAGCTTGTCCATTTTGTAACCTGCACCAAAAAGACACAAACAAAGAATTATACAAGTGAAGTCTACAAATTCAAAACATCAGTCCACATGAGAAGTCTACAAACTCAAACATCAGCGTACACGAGAAGCCTATAAATTCGAACATCAGTCTACATAAGAAGTCTACAAATCCAAATATCAGTCCACGTAAGAAGTCTACAAATCCAAACATCAGTCCACATAAGAAGTCTACAAATCCGAACATCAGTCTACACGAGAAGTCTACAAATCTAAACATCAGTCTACAAATCCAAACATCAGTCTACACGAGATGTCTACAAATTCAAACATCAGTCTACAGGAGAAGTCTACAAACTGACCGGAAGTAAACTGACCGGAAGTAAACTGACCGGAAGTAAACTGACCGGAAGTAAACTGACCGGATAGGTATGAGAGATTACAGAGAGATGAAGTAGAAGCCGTGATACTTACCGGAAGCAGAGATTTTGACGAGAACCGCTCAGATCTGAAAAGAGAAAAAGGTAAAGTCACTTTTTATCGAACGAGAGGTAAAGCCGTGACATTAACATACCAGAGCGACGGAGCAGACAGAAACACGGAGCGGACAGCGACGGAGCGGACAGAGATGGAGCGGACAGCGACAGAGCGGACAGAGACGGAGCGGACAGCGATGGAGCGGACAGCGATGGAGCGGACAGAGACGGAGCGGACAGAGACGGAGCGGACAGAGACAGAGCGGACAGAGACGGAGAGGACAGAGACGGAGCGGACGGGAATCGGCGTGGAACGAGTTCGCCGGAAATCACCTTGGAGAGAGATTAGGGAAAGATTAGGGTTTTTTTACCCGAAAATCTTGTGAAATCGAATTTATATGATGGGTAACTTTTCTGGTTAGGTTAAAAAAGATTTGGTTTAACTCGATTAGGTTTAAATTATATTGGTTCAATCCGGTTAGGTTAAACAGTGTGTAGACTGAAAAAACGGTCTACGTATATGTAGACTTTATAATATGTCTACGAACCCCTTAACCATAAATCTCAAACCGTAAATGTTTTATTTGATCATCAAATTATATTGGTTAAATCCGGTTAGGTTAAACTGTGTGTAGACTGAAACAAAGGTCTACATATATGTAGACTTTATAATATGTCTACGAACCCCTTAACCACAAATCTCAAACCGTAAATGTTTTATTTGATCATCAAATTATATTGGTTAAATCCGGTTAGGTTAAACTGTGTGAAGACTAAAAAAACGGTCTACGTCTATGTAGACTTTATAATATGTCTACGAGCCCCTTAACCACAAACCTCAAACCGTAAATGTTTTATTTGATCATCAAATTATATTGGTTAAATCCGGTTATGTTAAACTGTGTGTAGACTTCTTAGAAAGTCTACAACGATTTTTATTGTTTTCCTTTTTTTTTACGAAATTTAATATATGATTTACTAAATATGTTTAATTATTTTATTTTTAATTTTATAGTCATAATATATGATTTAATTTTTTTTATAAATATTTAGGTTAAACTGTGTGTAGACTGAAAACAAGGTCTACTACTATGTAGACTATATAATATGTCTACGAAACCCTAAACCACAAATCTCAAACCCTAAATGTTTTGTTTGATCATCAAACAGTTTAAATTACTTTTTCAAATATCAAAATTATACAAAATGTAAACCACTAAACATTAATAAGCAGATTTAAGTCAATAAAACCAAAAAATCAAAATCTAAAATCTAAACCCTATGGAATCTAGTACCAAAAGGCATAACATGTTACAACCTATTGTTTCTAACCCTTGAACATTGTTTAGGACATGGTTACCAAATTAGTATATGTTCCTTAAAAATGTTTAATTATATAAAATTTTATTTTTTTTACTTCATATTATCCATTATATTATTGATTAGTTAAAAATATTACAACAATTATTTTTATATATTTTTAAAATTAAATTATTAGATAAAATTATGGTGTAGACTACATAACAAGTCTACCGAGTGAATAGACTTCGTAGGAGGTCTACATTTTATGTAGACTTCTTTCTGTTACGTGTAGACTAACAAAGGATAGAAACGTAAAATACACTTCTGTTTTTTGTTTGGTCATAAGGGTTAAATAGTACTTTTATCACCCTTGTAGGTTGGTTTTGCATTTGATTGAAATTGGGGTACACTTTTAGGTTTAGATTGAAATTTTAGGTTGTTTTTAGCAAATCCTCCATCAATTTATCTATACTATTAAAATAGAAGTCATGATTTCTTTTATGTGTGATTTTTTTTTTCTAATTTGGAATATCCTATAAAATTTTATCAATTTTATATAACTTAATATTTTTCCATATATTTATTTTTAATTTTAAATACAAATAAATATTTTTAAAGCAATTTTTTTTTAAAAAAAAATCTTTTTAAATTTATTTCCCAAAATTAGTTGATGTATGTAATTAAAAATTTAATTTAATTTAGGTTAGTGTTTATTTATAAACAAAAATTAAAAATTATATAAATATTCTCATTACATTTTACTGATAATAAAAATTTAAACTGATAAATCTTTCAAAATACATTTTAAAAATATATTACAAGATTTTGTTTGAAAGAAATATTCATTTATATTTCAAAAATATTCAAAACAAATAATTAAGATAGCTAACAAAATATAAGATAAAGTATTTAGTAGTTTTTATTTGAAAAAATAGTATATACAAAAACCAATAAATGACATCAAAATTAGAAGATTGGTTAAAATTATAAGATAAAGTTATTATCTTAATTTTAAATCTTATTTTAGCGATATATTCATTATAAATAAGTAATTAATAAGATTTTTAGTTTTCAAATATGTTTGATATCTAATAAAATAAAATAATCACACAAAATATAAAATACAAACTAAGTAGATACTTCAAAATAGAATATTTACTACGAAATTATTTTGCAAGTACAGTATATTATAGTTTTTTAATCTGTTTTTAACAGTCAAAATATTCTTCATGTAGGTTCAATTTAATTTAGTTTCCATATATATATATATATATATGTATATCAAATTTAGAAATTAAAAATGATGTAAAATAAATGGCTACATATAAGGTTTTCAAAATATTTTTTTTTAAAAAAATAGAAAACTTATAAAAATTTTATAGTAATGATATTATAAGCCACATAAATATTATTACAAAGTTAAATTATACATAACACCAGATTATATTAATTTATTTTTTTATATAAACTAAAATATTTTAGACCGAAAAAATCCGTACAAAATCTAGTTACTGAAGTATATTGCAATTGCAAAAAGAGCTTTACGCACTTAGAGGAATATTCTGTCCAATCTTGATTTCTTGAGAGCATTGTCACATCAAAAGACCTTCTTGTAAAGTCGAGAGTATCAACTGCACGAAGATTAATCGATCTTTGCAATTTCTCTTGGAGCTCGTGTGAGGTTTTTTCTTATCTAAGCTCTGTTTTCTATCAGTTGGAATCAGACACAAAAATGTTGTTGTCATCTAAGCTTTCTCTTTAGCAACTCTGTTTTTGCTCTTGTTTTTGGGTTCTTCTCTCTCCGGTGATCTGACATTGTTCATGATTAGTGAATCCTAAACTGAAGTAGGCTTTGACTTGTCCACCTAATCCCATCTGTTTTTACTTCTCCCATACGCTAGAGGAAATATATTAACCGACATCTATTTCTTGGTAGGCCATGACTTGGGTTCTTATTAGCAATTTTAGACCTATTTTTTAACATTCTCCACTATGGGCCTTAGTTTATGTAAACCATTCTTTCCTCCTTTCTCAATGGTAAGTGAGTTCATCGTTGTTCTTAATGGTGACGACTTTAAATGGTACCATCTTTACCGTTGTTGTTTCTTCGCCGGAGAAGTTCACCACACGTCTTTGATTTTTCAACGAAACCTTTTTTTTTGTATGAGAATCCATTTAGCTTGGATTGCAGATCGAGTACGGAGTCTTCGTCTTCCTCACTGATAGTGAATGTAATTGTAACACCTTTCTCATCTTTTATCGAGAAGAGTGCCACCAACAACATCTCATAACTCATCTCTACATCATCGTAAACTTAAATAAAATCTGAATGAAAACGTCCAGTAACACTAGTCCATCTAAATATATCTACTTGTCAATTTTGCATGAAATTGAGAAAAAAGAAATGTGAATGAAAATAAAGTTATTCATTGAGATATGAGATGTTAAACATGAAGTTTATAAAATCAGACATGGCACTCCGTATTTAGATGGATTAGTGTTTATTCATGTTAGGGGTAAATTATATATATATATATAAACACGATACTTAAAGCATCAAAGAACAAACAAAGATTACAGTTACAAGGTAAGTGCCTCTCTTCTCCACGTCTTAACCTCTCGGCTCCATTGTAAATTTCCAACGGAAGGCATCAATGGTGGTGACGTCTATGATCTTCAGTGGTTGGCAACAGCTCAGACGGTGACGGTGTGGAGCTCTGGTAACTCCATGCTCGACTCAGCTCGGATTAATATGATATGTTGTTGTGATGTTTACAAGAGTTAGATGTCTTCCTATTTATATAGATTTTCACAAATGTTAGTATGTTACAAAAGAGTAATGTTTTGATATACAGTTTGGTGGTACAAATAAACACAAAAGAAACTGCTAATTTTTGGATACTTTTACAAAATATATGAAACTGCAGTCACTTATTTTTAACGTATGGTGAAATGTTAAAAACTGTAATAAAACTGTGTAATGCCCAAATGTATGTACATATAATAAAAATGATTGTCTAAACTAATCAAATTAAAATTTTGAATATGCACTGTTCACTGGGATTTATGATCAGTTTCAAAAATTAAAAGTGTTATTTGTAAATAAATTAAAATCGAAGAACTATCTTGCAAACGAATAATACTGACTTTATGTCCGGAATTGCATGATTCGTTTTGAAGCCTAAAATATGTGATTTCCCAACAAGATATTCAATAATTATACAAATTTTGAAGCTCCCAAACTATTTCTACAGCCTCCTTTGTGATTTAAGGTTTAAATTGGTGAGTTTTTGGATCTCTCACCTCTTTTGGGTTTTTAGAATTTTGCCAAGAAATAAATGAGATTTCTGGTGTTTTCGTAATTACTGTTATTGGTTTTAGCTTCCAGCTCTTCGGTTGTATCTAATCTAAGGGGGTGTTAGTGAGAATTGAATTTATAATGATTGCTAGAATTTGTAACTCAAGTGTTATTGGCTTATTGATTATTACATTCGTATTAAAAGCTAGTGTCATAGGTTTGATGATTTTATAATTCTATACAAAATCATTTATTATTCAAAAAAATTAGACATTAAAGATTTTACGAATCTGTTAAAGTATGTGTTATTGGAATTTGTATTTTTAACATTTTAGCTCACAAAACAAAATTTTGAGAATACTACTTATTTCTCTTGGATTTTAGAATCATTATAATAGATTATTTTTGTAGGTTTTCATAATATAAAAAATTCTCCACAATTCTTTCATAATTTAACAAATATCTCAACATAAAAAAAAACTATATATAAATCTAAAGTGGGGTTACTGGTGGTGGAAATGTAATTGATTTGAAAAATTTAGAGATTCCTTTTTTTTGGTTTATGAATATTAAAAAAACTTATTAGAATCTTTTTTATTGGTCTATGAACTTTTAAATTCCATGTAAAAATTTTCGTTATTCAAAAAGTTTAGCTTTCATTGATTTTGTAATTCTACTAAAATCTATCGTTATTAGAACATAGATTTTCATTAATTTTAGTCATAACACTCAACTTTGAAAATATTATGTATACTCATAAGAATCTTAAAATCTTTGAAACAAAAAACACACATACACACCAACACAAAAGTTTTGTATTATTGTTAGGTGAATGATGATAAAAAAATTTATAACAAAATCAGTAGAAATAACATTATAAGAAAATTCATAGTCTTATATTAACAATATAAACAAAGATCATAGAAAACTAAAACAAAAATCGAGCAAGACAAGAAAAAATGTTTTAAAAATAATTATTAAAAAAAGAAAAAAATTAATATCAAATAAATATAGTTCACAATTTTTTTTATTTTAGAAGGAAACTTTTGGAGAATAAACTA
Organism: Moricandia moricandioides; assembly: GCA_905132885.1. Lineage (NCBI taxonomy): Eukaryota > Viridiplantae > Streptophyta > Magnoliopsida > Brassicales > Brassicaceae > Moricandia > Moricandia moricandioides. The sequence continues at coordinate 122,372 of CAJHQQ010000718.1, forward strand.
TATATGAAAATTCATGATAATCAATGACAATCAATGATAATTTATACAAAATTTTTCGTACCAATTTATCAAATCTACACAACTTTGAGAGAAAATTTAACTTGACAAATTCTAAAACTCCACACAAATTTTAGTTTCAATAACCTCCCTAAGTCCCACTAACACCCTCTAAGCTTGTTTTAATTGTTTTCCTAAGCTTCATCTTTTTTTGGTCAAATTGTTCCACCATTCAAGAGATTTAGCTCATCAGTGATGATTTTCTGTTTGATTGAAAAATACATTGTAAACTATATCCCTTTAGTATCTATATAGGTCGAGAAACTCAACTCCTTTGACCGTTCATCATTTGGCCACTGGAATCAACGAGTAGTTTATCAATAAGGTATTCAGTTTAAGAGTTTTGGTCAAATTATTTATAATTAAGACTGATTATCATGACCGGCTCCAGACTTATATGTGGAACACTGATAAGCGTCTGAAATTGGCAGTCAAATTGGACTGGTTTCATTTTTCAACTAAGTCAATTATTGACAGATTTATGACATCATAGACCAGATATCAAAAATTACTTTCATATCTTGATCTTTTGTTGGAGGCTTTTAATTGGTGTCTTGACTGTAATTTTTGGATCATTTACTTATCATTGGCAATTTATTTATTCTTCCTAATGCTATTATCAGTTTTTGTAACATCCATCCAAAAATTTATCTGATGTGAGTTCAAATTTCCCTATAAATAATGATTTCTTTATTTTTTATTAGTGAATCCCAAAATAATTTTTAGTCATTCCTGCAAAAGATTTTTCCCCATCTACATATTTTTTTATTATATCTGCTATAATCATAATACCAAAAATTTCAACATTCTAGCATAAACTGATTCTTTCTAATACAATGACGTGCACATTTATGATAATCAGCTACATTTCTGAGCAGGGGAAGCACTCGCTTCCGGCCTACTAACAATAAATAATATATCAGCCTTTATTTTTCTAAAATCTTCATTGGTCTAACTGGTAAAATAGGTATTGCGTATGTGTTTTTGGTTATGGGATCAAACTTTACTACTATATTTTTTTTTCAAAATTATTTCGGTCCAATTCTGTTATAAAGCTTCCGGCCCAAATAATTTTACAACTTTCAGGGACGGGCTTGTCTGGCAGCCAAGATATCAATATTTCTATAACGCCCCGACCGCCCCACGGGCTAATGGGCCATCCACGCCCACTCTCTCGGCCCGTGGGCCCCATCCCGTTCTAACGGTGGCTGCGTAAAATTTTCAAGGCTCGAAATCATTGTGTACTGCCCCTGCAATCACCACCCGACATTTCCCCGTGTTTTGGCCTCACTCGCACGGTATCGCGAATCACTTCTCGATAGGTCACCCTTTCTTTCACTACTTCAGCCCAAGCACGCTTAACCCTGAAGTTTTTTCATCTTGAAATACTGATATTTTTATTTATATCAAGTTTAGGGCTCGTTGCTGAACTTGAAACATATGACTTATCTTCAGAAAATGATTTTACAAAAATATTTATGATCCCTCCAAAGTTTTCAAACATGTATAGAGTTATTAGATATTCATTTAAAAATAATAAACATAATGAAAATGTAAAATATTACATTTATCACTGAAATCAACTTACATGACATGACAGTTACAAGAAGAGTTGCAAATCAAACAATTGATTTCATCTTTTTGGAAATTTAGTAATATTTAAGTAGTTGTTTAGATATGTTGTTGTGATGTTTTAAGAATTAGATGCCTTCATATTTATATATGTTTTCGTTAATGTCACAAAAGAGCACTGTTTTCATCTAATGCGACTTTTTTTTGTATATCCTTGCTTTTAGTATTGATAGAATTATCTCTTTCGTTGATGTCTTCAACATTAAACAATATAGTTTAATCTTTGTAAACTATTTTGTCCCATTATCTATATTTATGTCTATTTTGTATCTCTTCCGTTAAAAATCAAGCTTCTTTGATGTCTTTCATTTATTCACATGTATTTTGTAAAACTTTATATTTATAATATTTTTATTGCTTTAAAAATAAGTGTCTTAATCTTTGTGATTTCAGATATAACTTTTACATTATAAAACAGAATATATATATATATATATATATATATATATATATATATATATATATATATATATATATTAATTTGGAGTTCTGTCAATCATGCTATTAAGTAAACTACGATATTGAATTATTTTCTGTAATTTTCTTTATAATAATAAATTTTCAAAACAGTAAAACTTAAAAAATATACGTTTGGCTCAAACTCTCAAGTACTTCTGTAACTACCCCAAACCGTTAGGCTCACAGTGACACGTATTTTATTTTCTGTGTATGACATTATTTAGCGGCTGACTGGTCTCAAAAAGTATTATACCTTAATCTATATATATTTTTTATATCTTTTCAATTTAAATTAATATATATATATATATATATATATATTAAAAAAATTAACAAATTTGCTGATTTTTTTTAATATGATCTCAATTTTGAAAATTTATGTAAATATTTCCACTAATTTCTTAATTATAATAAAATATTATTATACATTAAATTATTCAATTATCGTTTATTAAATGACAAATAAACATTATATCATATTTTTATTCATTTTATTATTAAAATTATTATAATGAACTGAATAATATAAAATTATATTAAATTAATATATTAATTTATTTTATTTTCACAAATATAAATATTTATGTTAAAAAAATATAATATATTAGTAAAACGGGTTAACACACTATAGTATATTAGTATATATGTATAAAAAATAAATATTTTAAAATTTTATTTATACAGCATAAGTAAATATAAAATAATGATAAAATGTATCTAAAATTAAATTTTGAAATGTGGGTAAAAAACATAATTTTTATTTTAAAATATATTGTTTATTGCATATATTGATTGGCTTAAAATTCAAATGCAAATCTAATAAAAAATATATAATAAAAGACGAAAAATACATGTAAGGGTTTAAAACAAGTGATTAAATAAGACATGTAATCCATAAAATTATTGTATTTAAGATATTTATATAAAATTTTAAAATTATATTTCATTAATAATGTAAAATATATATCTATAAATATTATTCCCTCTGTTTCATTATAAGTGTCAGTTTAGGTTTTTGCACACGGGTTAAGAAAATAATTAATTTTGCATATTTTCTATACAAAAACACAATTGCCTATACACCTAACTATATTTCAACCCAATAAGAAAAATAAACTACAACAATAAAATTAATAAATTTTGCATCGAAAGTCGAAAACGACACTTATTTTGTTAACAAAAAGACTTCTGTAAAACGACACTTAATATAAAATGGAGAAAGTATAAATGAAAACCACACGAGTAAACATCTAATCCATTTATTATAAGAATAATGATTTTAAAATGGAAAATGGTCAATTTTTCAATTTTGGTCATTCAAAATATTAATTTTTGTGTTAACAACTTAAAACATCAAGTTATATCTGAATTTTATTTTAAACTAAAAATTTCACCGCACTAGGCGCGGTTTATATATTTTAAATTTTAAATTTATTATTTTAATGAATATGTGAATTTATTTTTGTTTGAATTTGTATTTTTATACATTTTGTACCGATTAAATATTTTTTTTCTTTTCAATAAATTTGGAGTATTATTTGTTAATTATTATACTATGTACCATATATCTTTAAACATTATACAAAAATTTATAACATGCTATTGTGAAAAATTAGTTTGTTGTTATTTTCCTCATATGTCATTAATATTTTCACTTTATACATGGTCTGATGTATATTCTTTCGTACTTTAATATTTTTTGTTAACTCTCATTTGAAACTTTAAATATTTATGAATTTCTTAAAGTAAAATCTTGATAGTGGTGTTATGACAATTACTAATTTTCTACATTTTTTTAATTAATTTTTATAGTATATTGTATATGATTTAATCAGTGTAAGTTTTTAATCTTTATATATATTAGGATTTATGTTTGTTAACAATATGATTAGCCTTTACATTATTTGATGTTTAATAGCTTCAGAAATATATATATATATATATATATATATATATATATATATATATATATATATATATATATATATGTATATCATCCTAGCCGCACTTAAGCGTAAGCCTATCTTCACCTTCACTTCGTATTCCGATTTTGGAAGTTTATTTTTTGATGTGTATTTTACCATTTCTATATTTATTCATTTTTGTGTATGCTTAATATCTTCATCATTTTCCTATTTATTTGTTTTATTTAGTCGTTTTAATCATATATTCAGTGTTTAGTTATTGTTGTTTCAGTTTATTCTTTTGGTTTTGTAATTGATAGCTTTTTCTGTTTGTGATAAAAAATTTCTAGATTTTTCTTTTTGAAAAAGTTCATCTCTTCTTACCAATGATTTTTAACTTATTTTAGTAAATTTATATTTATAGTGACTATACATTCTTAAGGCACCATTTTTATTTGTTAGTTAAAATATTTACCTGATTTCCTAAAAGTTGTCTGAATTCAATTTAATGTATATGAAAGTTCTATTTTTTTTAAAAAAAACCACTTAAATAAATTTGACTTAGATATTAAATGAATTTTCTTCTGACTTTTTTTGCTGGTGATTTAATATTGATTTTCACTTAATTTTGACAAATATTTTTTTGGAAAATTTTACAATCTAAAAAAAAGTTGTGTTAGATGAACTTTTATGTTTAGTTTCCAAACATTAGTTTAAACATCTATTTTTTTAATAGTTGCGTAGTTAATTGATTATTTTCTGGTAAATTAAAAGGAATAAACTTATCGTGTACCAAATCAACAATCAAGCATTTGTTTTTTCTAAACTCAGAAAAAGTGAATGAGCATCTGTCATCTTGCAATCATAATTATATAAATGCTGATTTTATTATTTTAGCATTAGAACTAACAATTTCAAGAACATATATAAGCATAAACCTTTTTCAATTCAGAAACCATGTTATCAATTGTTTTTTTTCTCAGCTTTGAACTTAGGCGAGAAGCTAGCATGACAAAAAACATTTCCTACTTGCTGATGGTTTATAAGAAGGAAGTGAAACAGTATAATCCTCAATAACATTTATCGATTTAGTGCCCAGTAGTGATTGAATATACACAATTCTGTTTTCTTGAATAAGTTCCATTTCTATTATTTTTTTATTGCTCGATAGAATTTTGCACTCTATGTACGTAAAACACATACCCAAATTAGACCTATATCTCTGCCCAATTTAGAAGAAATACCTAAGTCATTCAGTGGAGCACGACATGTACGCTCAAATCCCATTGTATGACAACCAAAGGCTCAAGAATAAAAATGAAATGAGCAAACTGTAGATGAAATACCACTGTATATCTACCAAAGTTAACAGTCAGATCTCTCCAACCTCTATTGGTGATATTCCATCATGTATAGACAATTTATGATGAGGATACCTTATGAAATTATTCTTCTCCTTGATTATCTCCACCTGACTCCGCTTGGTTAACAGTCAGATCTCTGTCACAGAGATGTTATTTAGAGCACAACTCAAACAGAAAACTAATCATCACTTTAGAGAGGCTATGAATAACCAAAAATATTATATGATTTTCAAGGCATAGCTTCAGCAAACCAGAAATCAGCTTCACTAAGATTAAAACCAGAGTCCAGGAGAGCATAATCATTAGGAACATTTGTGAAGGGCATTGAAGAAGCAGCTCGTAATTTCCTAAAGATTTTAAAAAAAATACTCAAGAGGAGACCTTGGAGATGGCTTGGATAGGCAATGAACTAAACGAAGAAGAGGATAAATGAGCCAAAACAACCATGCATGTCTCCCTATGAAAGTCGAATGAGAAGATCAAAACGTCGAGTCTCTCAAGTCTGATCTTCTGAGAACAAAGAGGTGGCACCCACCGGAGCTCGAGATGGCGATGACACCACTTCACAGATTGAGAGAGAGACTCAAGTTTTTGATGGTGTAGATAAACGTGAAATATAGAGTGCGTTAGAGAGACATAGATGATGGTCAAAACTAACGTAATAAAAAACTAACCTCTGCCTGTTTTTGTACTCTAGCTTCCCATTCTGTGATGAAATCAGTTCAAATAACATAGTTTCTCTCTATGTATACAAATGAAAGTGCAGGGCCAAAAAAAAATTAAACAGACTTCAATTTTACAATAACAATATGAACTTACAGATGATCAAAGAAGGAAGGTGTGGGTGCCTCTCAAGGATTTCAACTGAAGTTCAGCTTCACCTCCCAAAGAAGGACAACATCAGTAAAGATTAGAGAAGCCAGAACCATCTCCCTATATTTTGACGTTTTCTTAGACACTGAAGCATGGGATTTCTTTTGGTGGAGTGGTGATAATCAAAAAGAGGATAGACATATAGAGGGTGAATGTACGGGATGTGAAGAGATCATAAAAGAAGCAAACATCAGAGACAAATATATTGGGGGAAGATAAGGGATGTGAAGAGCTAGCGTGACCTTGAATTGCTACAATGAATCAGTAATGAATAAGTTTTGATGTATCCTTGCTGTGGACGGGAGCCGTTACACCGGTGACTTGAAACGTGCGGTGAGGGTATCGCAGTAGACGAAGAGACGGGACACCATAGTTGTGGGCTGAGAATGGGCTTATGTTAGGAAAACAATACTAAAAGAACTCAAGCCTGAAAAATGCATACGAAATGGTTTTGTTTTGTCCAATTTTGTAAATGATGTGGAGTTCAAGAAAACGTGGCAACTCATAAGTGGTTTGAATTAAAATGTCGACGTGGACACGTTGAGAGTTGATCTTATTCAACTTTTAGTATTGTAAGATTCCAAACATTTGTTGACTGAGCCAAATTAGGCATGTTGTTAAGTAAATTAGCGGAACTTATTAACATAGTTAATCAGCTATTAAAAAAACATTTAAATATAATGTTAGATAAATCCTTATAATTTTGGCTATTAAAGTCTCAACTTTCATTTGGACAATTCAAAGCACTAAATTGTATTTGACTTTCATTTTAAATCTGGGATTTGTGTTGACAGAGATAAATTAGGCACATTATTAAGTATATTAACATAACATAAAACATAGTTAATTAGTTATTAATAACTATGATTAAACAAGTTTTGTTAATTTGATTTCTATTTGTAACAAATAAAATATTTTTTTATTTTTAAAATATATAATTTATTATACAGTGATAAAAAATATTTATAATTAATTAATTATACATTCATTTATACAATGTGTGTGTGTTTGTGTGTCAAACAAGGTTTTTTGATAGACAAAATTTAAACAATTACTTAGAAGTAACTTTATACAAAATCGTCATTAAAACATTTTGTTACCATGTAATGACAATGAAGACAAAATATTATAAATCGAAATTCTTTACGAAAAAAAAAAATTCTTTACGAAAATGAAACAAACAAAAGAAAGAAAAACTAAGAAACGATCATCTAGAACTGGAACAAGTAATTTGAGGAGGTGATTGTTTGTTTTTTTCGTTTCTATTTCATCAAAAATTTAGACTTATCATACCTCATCTTTGTCGTCATTACCTACTATTTCCTCCGTTTTATAATATATGATTTTTTTGTTTAATTCAAAAGATTAAGAAATTTACTTTCTTCTAAAAGATATTTTAAAAATATAACTTTAAAATCATTTAACCAATTATAAAAAGATTGTAAAATTTAATTTATTGGACAGTTTTTAATAAAGTTAAAGTTAATCACTTCAAAACATATCTTATATTTTGAAACAACATAAGTCTTCTAAAACGTCATATCATTTGAAACGGAGGGAACGGATGGAGTATTAGCACTAATTAATTTTATCATAAGTTATCTTAAACTACTTGATATTGTGTCTAATTTTACTAAGTCAACACAAGTCCATGATTTAAAATGAAAGTTAAAGATGACTTGGTGCTTTAAATTTTCAAACGGAAGTTGGTGTTTTAATAGCCAAATTTTTAGATGTTCAGACTTTTTGTGACCATTTTCTTTACCAAAGCGAGCAAAATGATGTTGTTTTATTTAACTGTGTTTTTAACAACTAGTATTTCCTCTGTTTCATAGTTTCATACTAAGTGTCATATTATCTTTCTACACATAGATTAAGAAAATAATTAATTCTGCATGTTTTCTATCTAAAAATACAATTATCTATACATCTAATTGTGTTTCAATCAATAAAAAAATAAATTACAGTAAGATTAATAAATTTTGCATCAAAATTCGAAAACAACACTTGTTTTGTAACAAAAAAAAATTACAACAAGACTTAATATGAAATGGATGGAATAATTAATTTTGTTTATAAGTTCTGTTAATTTACTTAATGGTATGGTTAATTTGGTTCAGTCGATAAAAAATTAAGATTGAAAATGAAAATCAAATGCAACTTGATATTTTAAGTTGTACATGCAAAAATTGATGTTTTAAATGGCCAAAATTTGAAAACTTGAAACTTTTTGTGACCATTTTCCCATTTTAAAATTACAACAATAAAATAGAGGTCTAGATAAAAACAAAAGAAACGGCAAAAAAGGGAAATTTGTAGGGAGTCGAGCCAGCTGAAGAGACAGAGTGAAATAAAGACAAAAAGTTGAGTTGTTCCAAGAAGAGACATTCCCTGACAAATGGTGTCTTGTCCAAAGAAGGAAGGAAAATGATTTGTATAGGTCGACCTTGTGTGGGTCGCACCTTAGAATTATCAGATGTTTTCCTTGCTAATCCTGCACGCTGCCCAACTTAAAGTCGATAATAATAATTGGTTCAATTCTCTTTAGGAAAATTTTACTCTCCTAAAAAAAGTTAACTTAAAATGATTTAAGTTTTGACGTACAGACCTTAGAATCAAGAGATTCTGGACATTCCAAAAAAAAAAGACTCTTACACATCGAATCAAAAAAATTCTCCTTTTACTATCATAGAAATTGTTCAGTAATTCAACGTACTCTGCAAACCCTTGATTATTATTTTTTTGCTTCGAGGAGATATGTTTTGGTCGGGACACCAAACATCAGTCGATTATTCTAAGGCAACATATATTCTGTTGCTCAAGAATTTACCTTCTGACATCCTTACTAAGCATAGTTGAAATGGTGTCATAACACTTGTCTCTAGTTATAAGAATTGTTTCAGCATAGTTGAAATGGTCGGTGATGTCATAACACTTGTCTCTAGTTATAAGAATTGAAACAATGCATTTTTAAGATACCAAGACGCCACTCACAAAAATCCACCAACATGAACTGAACTCGCAAGTAGAAAATGGAAGAAATGTATGCATTTTGACAAAAGTTTAGTGAGAAAAGTTCTGTAAGCCCTGAAATCATCACCCAACATTCACCATACAACATAATAAAAGTTTTACCTAGAATATCATGTAAATCAAAAGCAATCAACAAGTAATGAGAATAAACCACGACGGTACCAACACGCCACTTTATTCGGTCTATGTGTTCCTCATGTTGCATTTGAGAACTCACCATCCACAACTCCATGTCTTTTTTTTTGCTAAATAAAAACTCCATTCATGTGCAACTTTGAGATATCAAATTCCAAGTTGCATATACACTATTGTTATGCATTTATTTTAGTTTCCGTCATGTTTCATGTTTCTTACCATCTTTTAATATAGCTCAATGTTTTGGTTATTATACTCTCTTCCAGATTTTACATCAGTTGCTTTCGTCTATTCCGAAGTTTCTAAACTATCCCCGCATTAGCTATCCCTGTTTAGACTAGTACGAGGCGATTAACTATATTCTTAGCTCAACTAAAGAAGACTGAAAGAGGATACCTGACTGAAAGTCCCAGTTTGGATTGGAGCTAATTCCAATATCTTTTGTGGTAAATGATTTTGGAACAACACATGGTCCACGTTAATTTGTTTACAAAATAAAACTCCATCCACTCTCTTGCTAGAGAGTTGCTCCTCTATCTGTTTTTCCTTGTGATATTGGAATCTTAGAGTTGAGAGTTTTTTCTTTGGTTTTGAGAAAATCTTGACAGTTTATTTTAACACTAGATGTTTTTTTTGTTAGTTAAACTGCTGTCTTTTTTGTATAGTAGAGGTCATTGCTATTTTGCCATACCCTATTTTTGATGACAATCTCCTATTATTAACTGACGATTATGTATTAAAAATTGCTCGTATCTGTTTTAGATTATTTTATTATGATGTTTTAATGTAAAAAATACAAAGTTAGAATCTGTAAATTTTTAAAAACGTTTTTTAGATAATTTTTGGTTAATTTCTCTCAGATATCATTTACTTGGATCTAAAAATATACAATTTGAAGAAATAAAACACTATCATCCTACTTTAATAACATGATCGTCAATATATTTACATAACCAAAAATATCCCACAAAGCTTTGGAGTAGTCTTAATTTGTCAGAAATTTGAATATGTGACAATTTACATGTAAATGAATACTATACTGGTACCCGTATTTTTAAAGTATGGAACAATTAAAATCAAATTTTATATTTTAAAATTAATTATCGTTAGATAATATATAATCGTCGATCTAAAAACTTAAGATATGTTAACAGTTTTACTTTTGACAAAGTTCTGTTAACATATTATGCATTATTTATTTTATTTTAAACTAATGCAAATTTATATATTTAAAACAATTTATGCTAAACTATCAATGGAATATGATTTGTCATGTGTAATTCTATATAATATTTTTTATTTTAATATAATAGATTATAATATAAATATCACTAAACTGTTATTTCATTTATAAATAATAATTGAATAATTAATAATGATTGATGATATTTTTTTACTAATTACGGAATTAATAAATTGTATTTATATTTAAAATTAAATGTTAAAAGATATTATAATTAAATTATTGAAAATATCTTAATATTATATTTAAAAGATATAAACACTTTATGTGGCTCTGTTTTAATAAGCTAGATTAAATAGTATAAACTTTCTATATAGAGGCAAAAGAATCCCTTAGATCGACCTTATCAATGGTATCTAAGTAAGATTCTCAAAAATTATGGAAATAGTTAGAATGGGTATCTCAAAATTATGAAAAATCTAATCAAAATATCCTACAAAGAAGTTCTCAATCTATGTATATGTGTATGTGTGTACATATACGTATTAGTTTTTAATCAAGGATATTTCAAATTATGGAAAACTCAATCTAAATTTTCTCAATTAAAAATTAATATTTATATTTACATACACATATATAAACTGAGAATGAGAACTCATTAGTGAGATATTCCTATTAGGAATGCTCTTATTTTGAAGACTATAAAAATCTGGACAATCAAATGAGAAATCGACTTCTCACCTTTATTAAGAGAGACTGATTGTCTTGGTGACTTATAGCGAAGAAAATGTTATGTTAAATATATATATATATATATATATATATATATATATATATATATGTGTGAGATTTTTTTTATCCAACAATTTTCAATGGTTTCCTTTATTACAAAGTAGAAAAATATTATTCAATAATTTACTCTATATTTCATTCTGAAAAATAATATTTTTAATATATTTATTTTATATTTTTATGATTAATACATTTTGTTTACAAAATGTACAAATTGATCTCTTATAAGTTATCTTTCACAAAATTTTCATTAATTAGGATATTTATATCGAATATTTATTATATTAAAAATTATATTACACTATATTAAAAACATAATATATTTTAACTTAAACATCACCATTAAGATATATTTCCTGTAAGTGATCAATTAACGAATTTTGAAGTGTGAAATTGACTTCTTTTTTTATCTTAGATTCTTCTAAATGAACCAAAAAATTCTTCAAACCAAATATTATCATTCTCTGATTTTTGAACTTTTTGAGGTGGAACTTCTTTTTCCACTTCAGTTGGTGCATGAACGTTCATCCCCAATTACCATATGTAATTTTAGTACTTGTTTTCTTTGGCTAATCTTATAAATTATATATGTTTCCAATGTATCATTTTATAAATAATTTTATTCAATTTTTTACGATCGGCCACAATTACACCAGCATTCTGGAGAAGCCGATCACACACTCGACAACTTGTTTGAACTGTTGGATACGGCCGCTCTCCATTGGAAACCAGAGATGCATAGCAATGAGGCGGCGGGGGAGGCTGAAGAGCCACATGATGAGAGGCTAGAAAAAAGAAAGACAAAGGGAAGGGTAGCGACCAACGGCGATGTCGCCAGCCACTAAGCCTCGAAGGTTTCCTGGTTGTGGTTATGTACGTATCCTAATCAATGACATTGTGCACATATACAAAAGTTTATGTAGGTAGCCTATTTAATGACATTGTGCACACATACAAAAGTCTATATGTGTGTATGTGAAAAAGGGAATTATGATAGTTGATGGTAGTGGGAAATAGCATGATAGTGTTGCCATAAGAGTTTCTTAACCAAAAAAAATGAGGATAGCCATCGAAATTGGTCCTTTCTTTGGGACAAAGCGTGCCTTGTTTCCCCTTTGCCTTTTTGATATTCCATTTCATCTCTAACTATATACATCATTTTTCATTTCCCCAACATTTTAGATACTGTACCAAATATTATTATTTGTAAGTAACAATTGAGTGTTTGAGCATTTGATACAGAATCAAATTCATATGAGATCGACTAACCAGATAGATATTGTATGTATCTGCATAGAATGCGAGGTTACTGATTCTTAGATGGAAATTCTGGGATTGTATAAAGAACAACAATTTACCAAATAAACAATATTTATGGAATAACAGATATGAAGTGTTGGGTGAACTGAATCTAAAACGTTAATTTACTTTTAGAGAGAGCAGTGTTTTTTTTTCCCATAAGGTGGTGTTGCATCAAGAAAATGTGTTTACCGTCTTGGTTATTAATGGAACACAATTAAACTCAACAAAATAAAATCGTTACATATGGATAGCAAAAATATTTATATATCACCCATTGAATGTGAATTACAAATAAATGTAGATACTTATCATTTGGTAAGATTCATAATCTAGATGGTAAACATGATAACAATAGCAACTGAGCAAATTTGTGTTTCAAAAGCGATAAAGATAGACAATTTTTATCTAATTTTTTAAAGGGAGAATCTCAAAAATAATTTTCATAACAAGAAACAAGCGTACAGCATAAAATCCCACTTTTGGATTTGGTTCACCACTTTCGGACACCGTTGTAAAAACGGAAAGTCTTGAATAAAGGAAATTTGAACAATTAAATAGAAAAAAAGATTAAGAGAAAATCTTGATGCCGTTGACTTTTATTCTCAACGGCCATGATTGAGCGTGTCATGAGTGTAAAACCAAATTATGACAATTCCTAATAAACCAAAAAAATTGATGAGCTTTTCTTCATTTGTTAAATAGTTATGAAATTTAAAAGATGTTCAACTATGTATATGTGTCATATATGCATGTGTTTTCTAATGTTTACATTTACTTTTTATTAGATGACGTTTTAAGAATGTGCATATAAATTAATAAAGCATTTATATTTTTATATTTTTAAACAAAAATATCTTTAATTATTCAACTAACTATAATCTCACTAGTCAAATCAAATGCAAAATATAAAAATTCATATAACACAAATATTAATAAATTTTATATTAAAAGCTGAAAACGTCGTCTAATTTAAAAAAGAAAATGTGTATTAATAATAGAGAAAGTGTATGTTTTATGTTTTGATGTTCTCCGCGTTGATCTCATATTTTCATAGCATCATTTTTAATATTTTTGCTATAAAGATCATTTTAATATTTTCAAAAATCTATTGTTAGTAAATCAAAAGAGTAGATGGTTCAGACAAATTAGATAGCTTCATGTGGAACTATCATTTGAAAACCAAGGAGGAGGGAGGCATGACCTAAAGAAAGAGTCCGGACAACTGTCATTTAAGTAGATGGTTCAAAGTTCAAACAAACAAACAAAAATGCGAGTTTGTTTATAGCCTTACGGTACCTTGTTTATTATGTGTGTGGATCTCATTTATTTATCACACCTAAGTTGTCAATGGTTTTAAGCAAACTTATACTAAGTGTGGGTACATGATCGAGCTCGAAGTAAAAGAACAAAGGTATTCAATTAATACCACTGAAAACCTGGTTTTAAACCTATATGATACCTGATTGGCAGCTTAATTTTTGCTAAGTTCTACTCCTATTTGACAAGTTCTAAGAACTTATTCTCATTGGAATGGTTTCTCACTTGGATATCTAAATTTAAAAGTATTAATATTTTAATAAAGTTTATTTGCTTAATTAAATTTAATTCTTTTGATTTTTTTTTTGCAATTTTTATTGTCCCTCCTTGAGAGATTATCCACTCCCTCCTCTTTTTCTTCAAAAGTTGAGATGCATATCGATAAACTTTCAATCTGAATGCTCTAAGTTTTAACTATCATATTTGGTCAATTTAAACAATAATACTTTCATGTATTTGATATTAGATGGTTTGCATATCTTCTATGAAGGCCATATCTCCTGCATTTGATATTATACTTGTTTAATTAGGTCTGTGTCAAGAAAACAAAATAAAGAAACTAGATACAGTAAAATCTTTATAAATTATTAATGTTGGGATTTTAATATTTTATTAATTTACAAAAAAAATCCTTTTTTAGATTTTTCTATTTTAAGATATATTTTTCTAAATAAAAATATTAATTTTAGTGCATATACATTAATTAAAATTTTGAAAGTTGACGTTTATATTATTTTTATTTTATTATTTGATATATATATATATATATATATGTCTCATAGAATTTGAATGTGGTTTAAGATATAATTTTAATAATTTTTTTCAAAATAAATTAAGTATTAAAAATATACAAACAATTTCATTATAATGTGAAACAAACAATATAATTATTTACTTCTAGTTATATAAAATATATATACATATAAATTATTAATTTATAATTTTTAGTAGGACTATATATATACACAAGATTTTCTAAAAGTTATTATCTTATATTTTATTGATTTGTGAACCAGCTAAATTTAGGACTGGAAAAATTATTAATTTATATAATTTTTACTGTATATATGTTTTAAATGAAAAAAAAAAATCACTGTTAAGCCAAAATCTTTTGTTAGTAAATTAAATTAGACATGATTATTTGGGGATGGGTTCCCCAATAATCTGTATTTATCCCTACTTTTTGTGCCATTAAATTTTCATTTATATAATTATGTGTTTGAGATTATTTATTATATTCAAATAGATAAGAGAAAATATTGAATATATAACATATACCTGCTCTGATTGTTTATTAATAAGAATGCTTTGGATCAAAGTATTTTCAAAATCATTTTAGTTTTTCTATATTTCCGAAAAATTCTAAACTTTCCAAAAAATTTCGTACCCAACTTATTAAAGGTTTGTATAACCAATTTAGCTATTGAATTTTAGAATCAATCTTCTTATTCGACTTGCTTCTATTTTTATTCTTACCTTTTGGATAGCGTACTTCCGTATTAGATTCATCTGTCTTGTCTTTTTTAATTAATTTCATGTTGTAATTTTAGAAAATAGACAGATCCAAATAAAACATATAAAAGTAAATAAATAAAACAGATGACATATAATCACTTATTCTAATCAGTGAAAGATAATACATAATTACAAAACTTCAAAACGATTCTCAACAAACGAGTAAGAAGATGATCTCGGTCGAAACCCCACAGACCCATTATTTGGTAGGGATCACAATCTCTACTTTTGTTTTGATATCTCACTAATTCCCATAAATGTTTTGTAATTCAATTGTTTGTTAATCATTTAATTATACTATTAAAGTAATCATAAATTCGTATCGGGTATTCATCAACCCATATTAAAATCAAATCCCTTTTAATGAAAATTATATATCGAAGATTCCCCTTTATTAATTTTCAAAAGACAACAAATAAATATAATATCCCATAAAAGGAAGCAGACTTTTCAGTAACCGGTAATAGCAGGTGTAATTATCATCACTTACGGGACAAAAGCGTGACTGGACACCGGCAAACAAATCAAAATACAATAAACTAGTAATATCCCTCTCTCCTCTCCTCTTCCTCTGACAAAAAAAGGCTCTTCCACTTCCTATGGAATCACAAAATGTACACACACATTATATCCTTATATAGCTTTATATCTATAGAAGGACAAAGGCTTTAAACTCCTTTTAAATTGCTTCAACAAAAAGCATAGCAATTCTCTCTCTGTTTTTATTTCTTTCTGCAGACTAAAATAAAACCATAAACAGACATTTCTTCTTCTCTGTGTTTCCAGCTTTTGTCTTTGGAGTTTGGTTTCTGGAGAAGACAAAAGTTTCTACCTTTTTAAGAGTTCGAGATCCATCATCTATAAGTATTAATATATAAGTGGAGATCATTCATAAATAATTTAACAAGTGTTCTCGAGTCTTGTGAGCCTTGGATTCTTGATTTGATGATGATGGATATGGAGATTAAGCAGATATTGAAGAGTCTATGTTTCAGCTATGGATGGTCTTATGCTGTCTTTTGGGGCAGTGACCCCATTGATCCCATGTAACTTCTTCTCCCTCTTTTGCATGCTTCTTTCTTGAATTAGATTTCCATAAAACTAGTTTTTTTTTTCATTTTGATCTTATTGATTTATGGTTAGGCAAAAATTGCATTGTGCATAGTTTGAGATTTTACTGTGAATTAATTTTTTTGGATGGAAAATTATGGATTTCATTTTCAGGTTACTGAGAGTTGAAGAAACACACAATGATGAACAATCAGCCGCATTGGTTGATGATATGATTCTCCAGACTCATGTCTTGGGCCAAGGGTACGAAGCTCAAGTATTTATTCATATATACATATGATGTATTGGTATATTAATGTATGCTTCTTATTTTATTTTAATTACTCCAGTATCGTGGGTGAAGCTGCTTTGACCGGGAACCACCAATGGCTGTTCTCAGACACACTTGTTCAGGTTTTGTTTTCCTTGATGTTTGATTCTCTGTCCAAATATTATGAAGAATAAGGATAATGTTTGATATTTATCTTTGTTTGATTGTTCTGCAGTGTGAGCATGAGTTTCAGAATCAGTTTCTCTCTGGCTTTAAGGTAAATTTTTATTGTTTCAAAGTTTAATTAGGGTTTATATATATATAATCAGATTCTTATATATGGATGTTAAATTTACAGAGTATAGCAATCATTCCAGTAGGATCAAGCTGCGTTATTCAGTTAGGCTCTACTCAAAAGGTTTGTATTAAAAATGAGAAATGTTTTCCAAGAAACTTATATTGCTTGCAGCGGAAGTTAAGGACTGATTAGTATTTTTGCATCTATCTATCTATCTATCTTAAGATTGTTGAGAGCCTGGAGATGTTGGAAGAAACAGCAAAAGCTCTGCAGGAGAAGCATTCTTTGAAACTTAAGGATCAATCGGTGGATCTTGATACTTTGTTCGAGTCTCTTGTACCACTCGTAGACTTTGAGATTGTCCCTGAATCTTTTCAAGGACTCAGCTTCGATGACATCTTCACCGAAGACACTAATCTTCCTCCTTCTTTGCTCAGCCCTGCTGATAATATCTTCGATAAACCAACCTCTGAAGCATCCCTACAACCTTCTTCTTCTTCTTCTTCTTCAGACATTAATGGAGATGATGATTCTGTGTTCGACATTCTCAACTCTTACTCTCTGGACGATCTGTACCAGCTGCTGGCTGATTCCCCCGCACAGAATTGCTCATCAGGAGGTGATCAGGAAAGCTCCATGGTGATCCAAGGAAGTGACAAGGATCTTTTGGACATTTTGGGGAACCCTTCCTATGATTCTGGATATGGTGCAACGACTCCGCAAAAAGGACAACTATTCTCTGAGCTCATAAGCACAAGCCTTAGCAACAGCACTACTTGTCTCACAAATGTGCATGAAGACTCTTATTCTTGCCTGAATCAGAGCAAAAGACGGAAACTTGACTCATCAACAACCTCAAGCTTCTTCATGACTCAGGCAGAAGAGACACTAACTCCTCCTTTAAATCATCCCCTGTGGATTGATGAAGACAGATCAAGCGTTGCAGGCAACTGGAATAAACCTCAAGAAGAAGAAGAAAAAGGAGCGAAGAAGAAGAAGAAAGGAGGAGAAAGCAGGAAGGCAAGGCCTAAAGACAGGCAGATGATTCAAGACCGTATCAAGGACCTACGAGGGATGGTTCCAAATGGTGCAAAGGTAAAACACATCTTAACTAACCTTTGATTAGAGATTACAAATGATTTGAATCTTGTTTGATTTGAACAGTGTAGCATTGATACGTTGCTTGATCTGACGATAAGACACATGGTGTTCATGCAAAGCATCGCCAAGTACGCTGACAAACTCAAACAACCATACGAGCCTAAGGTGAGTCTTTAAAATGAAACAAATCTTATATTTGTTTTTTTTTTGTTAATGATGATTCAAATTGATGATGATGATGGCAGCTGGTGAAGGAGAAGGAGAGAACATGGGCGTTGGAAGTTGGGGATGATGATGAGTCTGTGGTATGTCCGATCATCGTGGAGGATCTGAAGCCTCAGGGACAAATGCAGATAGAGATGGTGTGCCAGGAAAATGGGGATGAGTTTCTTGAGATTGCGCATGTGGTGAGAGGTCTAGGATTTAACATATTGAAAGGAGTCATGGAAACTAGACAGGGAAGGATATGGGCACACTTGATCGTTGAGGCAAAGCCACCACACGTGACAAGGCTTCAACTCTTTTACTCACTTGTTCACCTCTTTCACTCCTCTTCTTCCCAATCCCACCACCAAACATGACTACTTATAATAGGACTCACTTACTACTCATTATGTATGCTTTTGTTCATTTCTTACATCTGATTTTTTATGATTGGTGGATGACAAAGAAAGATGTTGATAGTTAAGTAGTTCCATCACTTCCATCCCAAAGCCTTTGCAATAGGAAACATGAAATGAAGCATTTTTTTTGTCTTTAAAGTGATTTTTTAAAAAACTAGTTAATTATGTTATTACAAATTAATCAGTCTGTTTCATTTTAATATTCGTTTAAGGTTTGTGAACACATATTAATAAAATATTTAATTTTACATATTTTTGAAATAAGAATATCATTAGCTATAAACCTAACCACATTTCAACCAATAAAAAATAGAATAGCATATTAAGTTAATAAATTTTGTATTGAAATTATAAAACGACACTTATTTTGAAACGAAATTTTACTCTATAACGATAATTACATTGAAACGGAGGAAGGACGAAAAACATTATATAGACGATACTACAACTGACAATTTTATTTATCTTATGAGAATTCACGTCAGACTGCATCACTCTGAGTCGTCTTATGATATTCCTTCGTGATTGTATTCCTTGTACTATGTCGAAGATCTGTTGTAAATGTTTTCTTCAATATTCTGCATAATTAGTCTTCTCTGAAAACCGAAACCCAAACATTTTAGTGTATAAAATTAATGAACCCTTGGTTAAACCACTGAACATATGCCCCATAAAGACATAATAAAGAAGACCCATTGTTTTGTTTGATCTAGGCAAGTCGGTTAGAAGTTAGAACTGAATATTCCAACTATAGCTTTAAGAAGGAAATACAATGAACAAGTGGACATGTATTCTTTTGGCATGTGCATGTTGGAGATAGTAACATGTAAATATTCCTTATATATTCAATAAGAAATATTACAATATATGAATATATGAGATGTCATGAGCTATCAATATAATGACTCTTAAAATCTTAAAAAATATAGGTTGATTTATCTAAACACATAATATATTTCTCATTAATCAATTATAAAATAAATAATAAAAAAAACAAAATACTTATTTATTTAATAAATATTTATAAAATAATTAAAAATGCATAAAACTATTAAAGTGACATTCATTAACATTTTAAATTTTGAAATTATTTAACTAGTACTTCCAATCATCAAAGTGACATTTCGATGACATGTTGGTCTCTCTCTCTTCAAAAACATTTACCTAATTTAATAATAAAATAGTTAAAATGCATAAAAACTTCTTAAAAAATTGGAAAATTTCTAAAGATTCAAAAAAATATAAAAATAAATAAATTTTAAGCTTACAATTTTAAACTTAAAACTTTAATATTAAAAATTTTAAATTCAAAATTTATAAAATATTAAAAATCAAAATAAAAATAATAATAAAAAAAAATCAAAAATTCATTTTAAAAATTAAATAGAATCACTGAAATATTGCCGATGGGGAAGAGGATGGTTTATATCGTCATTGATGATGGTAATTTTTATTGATAGTTTCTGATATATCGTTGTTGTTGGTAGCGATTTCATAAATCGTCATTGGAGATATGTCATACTTGTTAACGATTTTTTATAGATTGTTGTTGTTGGTGTTATGTAGGAAATAGTTATCGTCACTGGCGATATGTTAGAAGTTATCACTGTCATTAGATTATGCCAAAAATCACGACCTTTGAATTATTAAACATTTTTATTTAATTTTCAAAAGTTTCATATTTTTTACTATTGAATTTTAATTTTTAAGTTTGGATTTTAATTTTATATTTTTGTCTTGAATTTTAGATTTAAAAAAAAAAATTCCAATTCTTAAAAAAGAGAGACCAACACGTCATTAGTTTGACCTGCTAAAGGAACTGGTCACCTATTTGACTTGAAGAACAAGTAAACATGATTGAAATTTTTTATGATAAAAATGTTATTTTTGATAGTTAAAAGTGTTATTCAAATAATTTGAAGGTTTTAAATGGCACTATGGAATTCTTTAAAATATTTTATGTTGCGTAGGGTCAAAGTTAATAAACTAGTACAAATGCATAAACTATTTTTTTTTAAATCGGTCTAGGAGGCGCTTAGGCCCCCCGCCTAGTCGGTAAATCAGACATGAGAGACACGGTTTTTTTCAAATCTATTTTCTGAAAAGTCAGTTTAAACATTTAAAAAATCGACCTAGACGCCCGCTTAAACAATAATTCTCTATAAAACGCCTAGCCACCGCCTACTGATTTTATGAACATTGGCGTAAACCATTGGTAAGTATGCTCGTTTTGTTCGGCCGACAAAAAAAAAGTATGCTCGTTTTGATTTCCCATTTAAATTTGGGCCTTTTCTGAAGTTTTGGTTTTTCACTGTTTAGATTTTATTATAAACTATAAAAAAATATTATGGATGATTCAAACTGCCACTTCAATTTATTTTATAAAAAAAAAGAATTTAACAATCTCTTTAAAAAAGTCTCCATTAATTTTCATAATTCTATTTTTACTGATTTTCAAAATAAGATATCTTGATGTAAAACATTATTGGACCATTACTCAAAACACTAGAACAAAGGGGTTTCCACACTTATAGAACAAAAAAAACAAAGGGGGTTTCCACCCCTTCTTTGGTTTAGGTAAATAAAAATGATTAATCTTAAATAGTACCTTGTGCTAGTAAAAGCTTTTGTTGGAAGTTCCAGATTTAGAAATACATTATGTTGACAAAAAAAAAACATTATCGTATTATGAAATTTAAGAAAACGACAAGAAATGGAGACTCGGAGGTATAATAAATAATTAATACTAGATCGAAAAAAACGGAACCAATTATCTTTTGCTAAATAATAAAAAATATTCAAAAAAATAGCTATTTTTCACATGATAGCACCGACGAGGAAAACGACAGCGGATGCCAGCGAAGCAACGACGACGGAGAATTTCAGGGAAGAAGAGGAAGATTTCTGAGAGAGTGGGATCGATCCAAATGCGTTCTGGTAAGAGGGAGCGTCGGCAGAAGAGGAAGGAGACAAGGCGTCAGCTTCGGCGGAGAAAGTGCCGACGGAGACAAGGAGCTTCTGGTACTTAAGACAGTGGCCAGGATGTCCGCTGGTGAAGTAAAAGGTTCCGTTTTGGGTGAGGTTGAAGAGAGAGTTGCCGTCGTTCATGTACAAGATTGGATCTTTGGTGTTGCAGCTCTTGAAGTTTGAGGGTGTCACTTGAATCATTGAATCTTCACTTGGTGGGTACAAGAACACTGTTCACTTGCATCAGTTAATGAGTTTTTGAGCAATCTTGTTGATTGAATAGTGTTGTTACTTACAGAGGGAGTCACCGATCTTGAAAGAGTGAGATTTGGGCCATTTGGAGTACACTTTAGCATCAACTGGGATGCCCCATGAGTCCAAGTCCCCAACTTTGTATTGCGTGGAAGACACCTGCTGCACTAACACTATCATCAACAGAACCATTACGCTGCTCAAACTCATCATTACCATTTCTCTCTCTCTTGATTGGTTGTGAGTTTTGTTTCTTAAAAGCTAAACTCATATAAATAAACTGGTGAAGCCAAAGAGTAAGGGAATGACGGTTGTACCCCTGACTGAGGATTGGAGCACATGGCCTCAACTGGGCAATGTCTGCTTGTGTATTGCTCACATGGCCACACCATTATATTATTCATCAAGTTTATGACTACTCCATCGCGTTGCAATTTCCCATCATTATGTCTCTGTTTTTCTTGTGAACGCAGAAAGATTGGACTTACTTTTAAAGACCAAAAACCGTTACAGCACTTCTATGGTTTAGGGACAATATCAACTTCTAAAAATTATTTTACCAAATCAAAATAAGCAAGCTGATTGAGTGTCGGCTACATCTGGTGAAAGCACAAAATCCAAATGATAACTAACAATATAGATATTATGGGTTCAGCAGGGTTTGAATGGAAAGGCTTTATGAAGGACCAACGTATTAAGACAAAGTAGAAAATCATTAAGAGAAAGAAGCCGTCTGAGCTCTTTTTATGTCATTATGGGTTTAGAGGGTCAGCTTCTGAGGTCATCTCCTTTTCTGCTGCCCACTCTGGTGTTCCTGCAATGGTAAATAAGATACACTAGAATCACAAGTCGGTCCTCAAGATATCAGATCAAACATGTTCATCTGACTATTAACATGTAACGGCTACATGATTGAATATTCCCAAGTTACTTTCTTTGAACCAATCCAGCGCATGACTTTTACTTCCCATTATTAATTTATTTCGTGAGTAATGTCAGAAGAAGACTTACTTGACTTGTGGATCTCGGCTACGTTCATCAACCTCCTCTGCAATACAGAGGCCACAAAAAGGAACACAGAGCACATCCCAAACATCACAGTCATTGGAAACGCATCCACCTTTAGCATACAACGAACAGAAAAGAGTTCGTTAAGTCCATCACATTATATATGTTTCTTGTAATGAGAAGAGGAAAGCTCACATTGTACAAGACAAGACAGACAAAGATGTTGAGTGGGATGCGGAAAAAATTCATGATGGTGCTTCTGGCTTCCTCTGGAATGTATTGCGATCTCATCTTCATAATAGATGGCCAGAAAATTCCTACACACGCTTCAAATGTGCAGAAACCCATTAGCTGAATGCAGCCAGAGAATGAGATGCTTCCACCTTTTACACCTGAGGGGGCCACCAAGAACTGTTCCAATTGAAAACTAGCAAGTTATATATATATATGCTACTCCTTGAAATATGGAAAGTAAATAATGGGAGAGATGGAGAGCATGCATACGCTTGTTACAACAGGAAGCATCAGAGCTGCAGAAGAGATGACAAACACAATCTGCATATAGCTCTCTACTTTGGGAGACGAGTGTGCCAGCAAACGAGAAGCAACGGAGCTACCAAGCATTGAAGCGAGCATGAAGGTAGCAAATATGAAACCATGTGGAATGTCCTCATCATTTGGGCTTAAAGCAGGAGTCCACAGAAACACAAAGGTGTACATGGACCCTTCAAACAGAGACTGAATAGCACCAAGCAATGCGATCTTTTCATCTGATTAAAAAAAAGGTTAGTGGAACAAAGCAACTAGAAAAAAGACCAAATGTGTAAAGACAATGAATCTACCAGAAGCAATGGCAGAAGCAGCGTTCTTGAACTGGGTAAGAAGATCTTTGTTTTCCGATGGATCTCCATAGTTTTCAGACCATGAAGAGATAATAACAGCCATACCAATAGCAAGAAAACAGGCAGCAGCATCGAAAGGAGCAACAGGACCAAGGGAGAGAGAATCCACAAGGAAGTTGCCAAAGAGGCCAGCAATGATAGCAACTAATCCATTGCCAAGGAATATAGCCTTGGAGAATGTGAGTGATAGCCATTGCTGCTCGAAACCTCTCTTGTTGTGCTCAGCAACAAGCCAGGACTCGAAGGCGGAGAAGAGAAGAGAAGTAGCAATACCACCAAGAACACGACCGAGCATCAGAACTTTGTACTGAGGAGAGTGTTTGGTGATACAGCTGAGAATGTAGGTAATGCAGTAGGTGATAGAAGCTCTCTTGCGACCCCTAAGGAAGAGACAAATTAAAAAGAAGACTGATGAAAAGAAGAAGAAAGGGATGGTGGTGACTCACTGTTTATCGGCAAGAGATCCAACAATGGTGCCAAATAGCATAGAAGATCCAAAACCAGCAATGAAGAGCTGACCGATCTCTCCTTTGCCAAATCCATACGTACTATACAGATAGTACACATACGGTCCCTGCAACCAGTCCCCAGCTACGAATACGACATTGTTTCCCAATCAATTCACCCGATCTTAACGACAAATCAAAAAAGGAAGAAGAAGGAGGATGTACCAACCCATCATGAGAGAGTAAACGAGGAGATAGTTGTTCTTGAAGGAGTTGAAGGCGGATGAGGTGTTGATGCGGTCTTTGTTCGATTTGCTCAGCTCCAAACCGGCCACGATCGCAGCGAGGCCACCGAACACCACCAAGTAGAAGATCTCCATTCTCGCTTGCCGAAGAAGGAGAGACTGTGATCTGTTTTGTATAGTGTGGCGTGAGATCTGAACGGTATAGGTGCCATTTCATTTCTTTTCTCTTTATTTTTTTAATTAATTTTGAATTTATTTATTAAAAATAATTTTTTTTTAACATTGGGTAATTATCATATTCCAAATTATCATAAATATTACAAACGGTTTTATAAACGAAAATTCTGGTGGCCTCTCTCTCTTATTTGCTCCAACCTTTCACTAAAACACAAAACTTCCCGAAAAAGCTTTTGTGTTCGGTGGCCGGCGGTACATTGTCGTCGGTCGCCACCGACTTTTATTTTTGTCTGTTTTGTTGTATCATACTTCGATCCTCGAGATCGATCTTTCTTTCCGCTAAGTCGGAATCTTCCTTTCGCTAGGCGACTTTTTGAAGTGAAAAATAATTTCCGGTCAACTATTGATCGGATATAAAGTTACGCCTTTCACTGTTCTTCATCTCAATTCCGATGATTGTTGTTTGAATGTTGTTTTCATCATATCAACTGAGCTTCTCTCTAAGAGAATCAGTCTTTACCCTTTCTGTTTAGCCGTTAATCGGCTTTATGGTAAAGCTTCTCTGATTGAGAGATGATTGAGTTAGATGGGTTTTCTTAAGTCTCATTGAAATTGATTCAGTAGAGTTGGCGTCGAACAATGGTCCAACAAAGAATCTCTTTTTATTCAGACTTAAACGTCCTCTGGTATAAGTTGTGGTGGATTACGGTCTATTCGATCAATAATCTCGGTTGTAAAGTGAAAGGTTTATGAATTGTGAGTACAAATTTTAGGCATCATAAGAGATTGCGGTGGATTCAGACGGACGCGTTATGCCGGTGGTTTCATCGTTGTGGAGCCATAGGTGTTGGAATCGAAGCGGTGGTGCCCAGCTTGCTACTGCATGTGCTCGAGATCTGTCATGTATCAACATCTCTTCAGAAAGCTTGCACGTGTACTTCATTTTATTAATCTTATCTATGTATTAGTGTGTTGGGCTTTAAGTGAAAATTTGTACTCATAATTTCAGCCCAGAAAGCTTAAATGAAATGAATGTTGACAAAAAAAAAATGAAATTTCTATCCGCCTTATAAAAATTCACGTCTAATTGCATCATCTGAGTTATCCTATGGAATTCATGCTTGGTAGTACTTTTTGCTTATGCTACATATTTCTTGTAAATCATTTTTATTAATTTGTATAATTTCACATTCTCTGAAACTAGAACCCAAACTTTTCTGTATAGAATCATTAATGAATTCTTAATTGAACTATATGATCAAGAGGGATTCCACGAAAAAAGAGGTTTTATCTAATACAATTCTGATATACAATCTGAATATTTTGAAGAAAAGATTTTATCTAGAGGTTTTAATTTGCATAAAAGAAATAATTCTGATATACAATTTGAACATTTTAGCTTTTATTTTGTGAGTTTTATTTAGTGCAATTCTCTCAAAAGATACTAAAAGAGCACACAATGAATATAAGAGGTTCCAATTAAGAAATAAAAACATGTTTACCTTATTTTAAAGAAGTTCCCTAGGCTAACTCATTTTAATTTTTTCTTTCACCAAAAAAACTCATAAGCAAGAAAATAACCAAAAGATGTTTCATTAAAGGATAAATATACATCTATACACCTAAAGTTAATTTAAACTTAAGGTTTACCGTTAGAGTTGAAGTTTTTGGGGGTGAAGTTTAAAACTTTTAAAATAAATAAATAAATATTAAAGTTTCAAAATATTTTTTTTTAATATTTTCAAAAAGCAATTTCGAATTTCAAAATAAAAATTTGAAGTTAGGAAAAAATTAAAAACAAAATGTTTAAAAATTTTGAATTTAAAAACATATAATTCGAAACTATAAAAAATATTATTTATTTATATTTGTATATCTGTAAAACAAGGGTAAAATGATC